>VCJG01003312.1:936-11356 GCA_024140375.1 Backusella westeae | reverse complement strand
AAAAAAAAAAAAAAAAAAAAAAAAGAGAAAAAATCCGTCTGTTATAAAAGGACTGCTTTTTTTATTATGAAAAATTTTAAAAAAAGCAATTGCCAAATTAGTGAAATCGAGTAGGTTTGAAAGGACCCAATGGATTCATTGAATTGAAAGGTCCGCGAATCACCTTGAATCTCTCGTTCAAGAGATGCTTTGACTGGCGCATTTGATGATAAAAGTTGACAAACTCGTCCTTGGTCATGTTAAGAATGTACATAAAGTCAATGAAGTCGGAGGCTGCGCAGACGGTATCCGTGAACTTGGCGCTAAGCTTGATCAAGCGAGTGATTCTCTCAGAGCTAAACAAAGGATAATGAACAAAAGGTCTACCGTCTTGGAGCAAGTTGCTTGAAATAGGTTGAACTATATAAAAGTGAGTAAGTAACCAAAAGAAAGAGAAAGGGTTTATGCTACTTACAATAGACTCTGCAAGCAAGTGTCTCGATAAGTGAGACCATCAAGTGATCAGCATTATCTCTCTTGTAGATTTCAAAGATTCTTCGGCTAATATCAAGAAGAACCCAATTGTACCATGCAAGGTTGGAGAGACGATTAGCAGGTACATGCAATTGAGTACGGATCCAAATTTCAATAATGCTTTGAGTAAGGTCACCATCGGACATGGTTTCCAAGAGATAGGCCTAAATGTTGTTTTATCAAATATTGAGTAATCAAGAAAACATAAGTAGTAGGAGAAAGAGACTTACATTAGAAACGGTGCTGAGTTCAAAAGGCTTCAATTGTTCCTTTTGTCTATTGAAGATATTTCTGCGGTCAACCCCATGTTCGATAGCAGTTGGCAACTTGGAAGCAACCGAAGAACTCATCGCTCTGGACCAATCGGTTTCTTTATAGAACTATGTTAGTAAAAAAAAAAAGGAAAGGAAAATAACCATAGTCGACCGATTATTACCTTGAGTATCAACTGTCCAAACAGATAACGCATCTTCATCATCGAATTCGTCAGGGTTTATGTAGAGAGTAGGTATTTGCTCTAAAAGATAAAAGTAGTGTCAGCAAGTCCCTTCTTCACGCCTGCACCTTAATGTATGCGTGTTTTTACCATGGCCTGAAGCTACGCTTCCAATTTGAGACTGAGTTTCTTCGTTATCTGACGCCATTGATAATTAACTGTAATAGAGGAAGAAAGAGAGAAAAATAAAGTAAACAAAACTGTCTGTGAGATATATTTATATAGTTTTTTTTTTTGTTTATATCAAGTAGACCCCTTTTTGATGGTCTCTTTGTGCATGTTTTTAACTTCCGATTCATTTTTCTTTTTTTTTGAAGATTTTTTTTTTCATTGTTTTTTTTTCTTTCTTTCTTAAAGTGTGATGATTAAAATGGCGAGGATTATTGAACCAAATGTACTTGATGACAAGAAGAAAAAAGGAACTCTACTATAACCGCTATCTTGTATCTCTGTGTTTTAGTCGAGGTCCCTTTCTTTTCTTTGTTGTCGATATTTCTTTTTTTAAAAAAGATACATTTTTTACGTGATGCTTTTTAAACAAAACGCTTGATATGAACACTTTCAAAGTAACCAAACTTATGACAATAATAACAATAATACTAATAAAGTAATTTACGTGTTTTCTTTCTCCTGCTCTTTCATTTTATTTCTATTGTTTGTATATCAAATAAAAGGGGTCCCCTCTCTTATTAATCTGTACTCTTTCAACCCCATTATTGTGATTGGTCTCTTTATATGTCCAACAACTAAAACGTATTTCATTATTAATATTATTATTATTATTATTATTATTATTATTATTATTATTATTATTATTATTTAATTATTAGAATAATGGCAACACATGTCTTCCAGGATGTGTATGTACTAATTTAGTGGTTTGCTTGTTAAAAAAGCAAAAAAAGTATATTAACATGACGCTTGGTGGTATAACTGAACCAATGATATCAAACAAATTCACCATGAATCAACCACTCGAAGGGAGTCGAACGCATTATATCATATTATAATGAAATCGATAATATTAGCAGGCTATGAATAGGTGAGAGCCATCATTTCACTGTAAGAGTACGTGTTGAATATCACTGTTGCTGCAAAGTAGCAGATACTATTTGATCAAAAGTAATGTTGCTAGTAGAAACACGTGTTTATTCATGATAATATATATTTACAGAATATGGCAGGTCAAATTGTTGTCACCAAGAAAGGTATCTGCCTGTCTACAAAAGATCTTATAGAATAGAGCCAACTTTTGTTTGTATCGGTTGACTCCTTTTTTTATTATTACTAATTTGGGCAGATTCATTTTATTTACGATAATCCAAACAAAAAACTCATGACACTTGGAAAAAGAAAAAGAAAATATTACGTCGTTTTATTAATTTTATCCTTTGTTATTGTGGCACCATCTTTGGCTTGGAAAGCAAAGTCATTCTCACACAATCTATCGTCTGCGAAACAAAAACAAAAGCATTTAAAAACCCTAAATATTACAGTAAGTATAGTTATATCGATACAACAGCTTAATCATCCAACCATTCAAAAACTGATTTGACTCTTTTCTTAATAGGAATGGGTGGCGGTTTTGGTATTGAATTTCTTTCTAAATGACGGAAAAAAAAAGAATGAATATATCCAGCACAACGAAGATATTTATAATTGTTGGTGCGTTACTAACTTTTTTGAGTTAAAGATCTAGAAGAACCTCTGCGCTTATTTGGATTGAAGTCATTTTGAACATATTGTTGCTGCTGAGTTGGTACATAAAACACAGGATGTTGTGGAGGTGGCAAAGAATGATTATGCGTGTGGTAATGATGGTAGTGGTTATAGGGATGATGATAATGATAGGATGTGTTGTAAGGAGGTAAAGATGCGCTGTACTGAGAATTATAATAATGGTTCATATATAAAAAAAAAATGTTTACATGAAAAAAAAAATAACAAGAGAAGAAGAGTATTTTTTTTTACTGTTTACTCTCGTATGAATTTGGATTTAATAAATAAAAGAAGTATCCGGTTTTTACGCGTGATATTTGTTTTGTTTATTCACGTCACAATGTATTAGCCTTCGTTGAATATGAAAATGATGCTCTACTATTTGTTTCCAGATTTTCCTTTTGTCGACTGTTAAAATAGTATTTACTCAGGTTATTTGGACTCCAAACCTGGATTGGCTAAAGCATACCCAGCCTCTTTTCTCCCTCTCTATCCCCCTTGACCTTTTTTGTTTCTAAAAGCATATATACGGAAAAGAGAAGCGCCAAATAAAGCTTAGAAAGCATAATGTTAACGAATTTGCCTTAGGAAACTCAGGATCTCATAAAAAAAAGGGGATCATTATATAAAATATTCATTACTAAGCATGGTACCATAGTTATTTATACTTGCATCAATGTTATGGAACTATCAAAACAATTAGCAAAGAATCATATCAAGTCAATCCATAATAACTCCATATTCAATTAAACCACGCAATTCTCATTCAATCAATTACAATAGATAGAGTAAAGTTCAAATGTTTCTCTTATATGTTTTTTAAAGCAACTCTTTGCTAAGAAGTAAAATGAATCGTTTGGTTAGATGGACACTTATCCTTCTTTTGATAAAACTGGATTCATATCCAAAAGAAAATAGGACTCATGTGAGCCCAGTACAAATAGACACCTGTTTATGTCTTTTATTTGTTCATATGATTTCAGTTTTCCAATGTTCCCTTGTTATCTATTATTTTTAATTATTTACTTAAATTAATGAATATGTATAAAACAATGACGTTCAAGACTAATTGTATACGACATAAACAAGTTACAATATCTTGATAATCCCTTAAAATAATATAAAAATACATTGGTAGTCACTACAAAATTTAAGGCAATGCATGATGTGCCAACTTTTTCTAAGGGTCATGGGGCAGAATAATAATAGGCTTTTGTGTTTTTTTTAAAGATTCTGTAAGCATACAATAGAACTCTGTACTATGAAATCTACATTGCATTTAACTATTTTTTAGGAGAAAAAAAAAATTCAAACATCGATCGTATGACTTTTTTAAAGATTAAAAATGTCGTATTATATATAGATAAAATATACATTATTAATAATAGAATAAATTTTTGCTCTAAAGATTTAGACATTTTAAAAATCTATTTCAAAGGCAACATGCGATGTGTACTTTCTTTTTTACAACTACTTTTTTAACATTATATGTATATAATTTCATATTATGCTAGTGGCACACCTACGAGCCTATAAAAAGGAGGTTTTGAGACTGAAGCTTATTTGAGATGATCTCGGTCCAGGAGCACGACGTAGAAGGGTTTCTTTTTACCTTGCCTCTACCTCCTCCTTTACCCCTCCATCTCTCCTTTTTAATAGTCCATTTTCATTTTAAATCATAACGTTTGCACCATTTCTTCCTCTTCTTCTTTTGTTCTCTAAACAATAAGAAGATATTTACAATAATGATTAATAAACAATTCATTATTAGTGCTTTATTTTTTGCGTTGAGTACATCAGCTCTGCCTGGCGTTCCAGATGGTCTAGGACCATTAAAGTTTCCCTCCTTAGAAGATGAACTATTCAAAATCCCAGATGGGCTCAATCCACTAAAAATCCCATTAAATTTTATAAACATGGTGGTAAAGAACTATATCTATTTTGTATATTCTGTATTTTAACATTTTATTTAAGCCAACAATTAAAATGGCTGTAGGAACTCCAAAGCAAGACTTCATTGCTATCTTTGATACAGCAACTCCAATAACATACATGATATCAGACAAGGTATATTCGTTTTTGAAGAAGAAGAAAAAGAAAAGGCACTCATATTTTAATTACTTTTTTCCTACATAAAGTGTAATTCTACAATTTGCGAAAATTTTTCAGACTTTCAAAAGTTTCATGCGGAACAGTCATCATCTAATTTTCAATTTCCATTCCAAATTGATTTGACATATCTGGATGGTAGTTCCGCCCGACTCAAGCCTGAATTGGTAAAAATAAATGCTTTTAAATCGATTATATATACTTATAAATAAATTTGTAGGACGCGGTTACTTTCGCTGATACTTTGACATTCCAACGTCATTTGGTAGCAGAAGCGTATGCTATTCAAAATGCACCAGCTGTAAGACCTCCCATAAGTAGGTCCTTTTGTATTGCATTGACGAGGGTAAATTGTTCTTATATTTTTTATAATACTTAGGTGCAAGACTTGGTTTGGGTAATTTTGGAAGTATCAATTGGATGAAAACTAAGCTTATTCTTGACGGACCGAATCCAGCATCCGCTCTTCAAGGTAAAAAAAATTTTTCGTATTTTATTTTTCCAAAACTAATGTAAGGGGATGCTAACTCCAGCTCCAGGAATTCTACCAGGAAAACGTGCAAGTAAGAAGAAAAAAATAAATCTTTATAATTGAAAGATATTAATCATTCCAAAAAAAAAAAAGGTACTAGTGATCGTACATCAACTGGTCCAACTGCTGGCTCCGGTTCACCTTCTTTTAAAAAGCGTGATCTTTTAGACTTTGCGTGGATTCTCGGTGTTGATAACTCACTCTACACCGGTCCAATTTATGATATTCCATTAATTAGCCTTTCTGGTTTAGAGTCGCCCTTTTGGAAAATATCAGTGACCAGCCTACAATTCCGAAATGCAAATTCTGCTGCTAGTAGTACTGCAAAAGGGCAAGATTTTATTGGACCTGCTAGTTCACTCAAAGGACAGGTCTTTTCAAGTAGTCCTGATTTACTTATGCCTCGTAGTATATCCGAGCAAATGAATAAAGTTCTGGGTGCCACCTTTGACAGTAGCACGGGTAGATGGTCTCTTTCTGACTGCTCAGTCAGACAGACTGGTCCTGATATGATCTTCAAATTTGAAGGTGGTGTTACTGCAGAGATTTCTGCTCGGCAATATATCTCTGAAGAAAATGGGCATTGTTATACATTGATCAACTCACCACCAGCAGATACAGAGTATCTCTTGCTTGGCGGTCCCTTCTTCCAATCATTTTATATTGTCTACGAATTTGGTGCTAGAAAAATAGGTCTTGCTCAAAGTATATCCAACTTGGGAAAGGTTTATAAAAGCTAGAAAAACAAAATTAAAGTAATACATCATAAAAGGAAGTAGTAGTAGTAGTAGTATATATAAAATGTTTTAATAAATGAATCAAATACATCTTTACACATTAAACAATTTCTTATAAAATACACCGATGTAGCGCTATTTTCTCTTTCGTCCCCTTAAAAGATGAAGTTGGATGTAACTAAATGAAACGATTAATTTAATGCATTTTTAAAGGGAAAGAAATGTTCCAATGTTTTTGTCAGCCAATAAATGGAAACCTTTTTCAGGGCAAAAGAATCTAAAAGCAAAGAAAAAAATAGAGTTTTTTATAGAGAATTTTGAAGAATAACACTGTAGTCAAGTTTCAACTAAACTATGATGAAAAATGCTATTCATTGACTATACATTATACAATAGTAAACGAAGGAAAGTATTGCATTCATACTAGAAGTAAAAACTGATCGTTTCGTAAAAAAGATTTTGTTTTTCATTGGATATGTTTTTAAGGAGAATCTCCCAATAAGATAAAAAAAAGCTTTTTTTTCTCTTTAGATGAAAGGATCATCCCCCTGAAAAGTTAATTCAATTTGCAAATCACTTTATTGAGGTCGTTTTGAGAATTCATGAACCCTATTTTTTAAGGAGGATTTTATTCTTTTATTCTATCAGTGATACTTTCGTATGATCAGATTTAGCTGATGCGCTCTTTAGGGCGCATACAAAAGGAGGAGATTCTGTAGTTAACTTTTTGTTTTGTTTTTTGATCTAGCTTGAATGAGCAGACCTTGCTGAAACTAAACTCATGGATCGTAATGTCAAAGAACAATTATCATTTTGTAATAAGAAAAATCCGTCAGCGCATTCATAAATTGATCAAAGCTCAACAGGCAGCTTACTGATATAATTCTGAGACAAGGTATATAAATGAATTAAGCTAGTGCTCTGAATATAGTTTAACCATAATATTGAAACTCGTCGTTCTTCTTGATGAATAGTGTGGTCTTTATGGATATATTCATGAGAAAGAGAAAGAAAAGTCTATTTACGATTTTAAGACCTGACAAGCCCTGACAAGGATATTTCAAAAAACCAGATATTCTATTCGACCGAACACCCCCGCCATAAACATAAAAGGAGGTTTATTATGATTGGCTGAATTGAAAAACAAGGAAAACTTTGAAGTTCAAGCACCAACGTGTATCTCTTTAAACTGACATAAATGCATTGCTTATACAGGTTTCTTAAATACACTTTATATTTTATATTTCCTTCAGAAATGATTGTGGTTTCATCACTTTTTATATTCATGTTTTCACTACAAATGATATTGGTAGATTGGAATGCTCCCAGGCTCATATTCAAGCTTTACATGACCAAAGTACTCAACCATTGATTGATAGAATATGCGTATCTTTATGATAAAACATTAAGCAGTATTGGGAAGGCATATTATAATGTTTCCCAATTGGACACAATCAAAAGTCAGGATATTATATGAAAATCATCGTGGATCATTAATTGATCACTTTCATATACAATTAGTCGAGCATTATATATTAAGTCTACGTAAAAAAGAGATAAACATTTATAACAAGATGTAATAAGAAGAAAAAAGACTGGCCTTTTTTTCGATGCTCTTGGTCACACCCAATATTTTTATCCAATTACTTGTTTTCAGTGACAACAGATGAAGTTCCTAATTAGTTTATTTTATTTGGTTTCTGATGAATGCTGTTCATTCCTCTTGAAGGAAATTCAAGTACCAGCAACCAGCACGTGGTAAAGCAGGTCTTTTATTTTACTTTTAATAGTATATTATTGCATTTTCTGGCTTTTCATACATAATTACCTTTCAAATTATGGAAACACCACTCGAAGACCCTGGTTGTAAACAAGATATAAAAGGTAGCAAAATGCCTAATATATTTTTTTTATGACAACAGTTATTTCAACTTAAAAGAATCTTTTACTTTACCCGTTTAAATATATCATCTTGAGAAAACATCACATCTAACTCCAAAGTATGACAGAGCTTTATTGTTTCCAAAAATAGCTTTTTTAAATGGACCATTTCACTTTATCGCACTAAACTTAAAGCCCTTTCCCTTTTTTGATGTGACTAAACCATACAAGAAACAGCTTTGGTTGTCAAAGCAAAGTTTTTATGCGAACTGACCATCCATAAAAATATAAATTTTCGTTTTTGTTTACTTTGGCTATCAAACTAAATAAAAATTCTACTTTTTCTGTGAGACAGATTTGCCATGACATACACTGCCTTTTAAGTTTTTCTTTTTTTACAGTTGACTGGTTGGTATTTTTGGGAAAGAGGAGTTGCAAAATTCAATTACCTGTTCTGTTTTAGTACAGGACATAAAAATGCTGTTACACATAAAAACTGTGCTCGAGCATTGGTTTTTTTTTTTTTGAGCGAACAACAAACAACAACAGACATTAGAAGGTGGGATCATCGGGATTATGATTTGGTTATGTACTTAATTAATATTTTTTTTTCTATTCTTCTACCTTCTTTCTTTCTTTCTTTCACTTTATTTACCTATTACTTTATTTTTATAATAATGAAAGCCAATCTAATAAAATTAATTATTGCTACGTACCTTGTATTGCAATGTACCAATGTCGTATATGCTCAAAGTGGAAGTAACACTAGTGGCAGTATAAGTGCTGAAAGTGTCGATGGAGATACAGCTCCCGGTGCGTCTCATACACAAGATGTTGTTACAAACCCTGCAACTACTCCTGCAGTTGTAGTTGATCCTACTACAACAACTCCCCAAGTCGTTGCCACAACTGCTGTAGAACCTACTCAAGCTCCCGTTGCAACAACAACAGCAGCACAGAACCCTGTCAATACCACACCTGACCCTACAACCCCTTCAACAACCCAGGCACCCGATCCAGCTTCCTCTGCCCAGGCATCTGATATCGCAGCATCTTCATCTGGAAGAAAAAACAATAATAGACCATCGAACACAGTATCTTCAGACGCTTCAAGTTTAGCTTCAGATGGCGTTGCTACTAGTTCAGGAGCCGTTATCCCCACAGAGTCAGCAAGCCCTGATAATAAAAAAGATGATAATTCAAGTGGCAAAACTGGTACAATTGCAGGTGCTGTCGTAGGCGGTGTTGGTAAGTTTGATATACATATATGGTATTTTATTTTATAATAATAGTAACTAATTTATTAATTGAATTGAAATCTTAATTCTTTCATTTTTTTTTAAAAAAAATAGTTGGTTTGGCTTTTCTTGCTGGTATTGTTACATGGTTGAACCGTCGTGGCGGATGTACCAGTCGAACACATCGCCGTGATGTTGAGCAAAACGATGACTTTATGACTGAAAATAACAATCAAACCACCGCTGGCGGAGGAATGGTTGCTTCAGGAGCAGCAGCGATGCAGTCATCAGATAATTTACCTCCGCCCTCTCCTTTCCAACACGCACGTAGATTTGTACCCCCTACAACGAATCCGACTGGTTACATGAATTTGACGGATGAAGAGTACGCGTACCACAATGACGGTTCAAATTATCAAAATTACCAGGATTACCAATACCAGGGTGATTACTCTCCACAACAGACTGAATATTCTCCACAGCAAGTCTATGGCCATCAAGATTATTATCAACAACATGAATATCAGGATCCTAATTATCAGCAAGCTTACTATAATACAAATTCTAATGTCACAACTCCCACACTTGTACCCTCCGTTATTCCAGGCTCTGACGGTTATCATACACAAATGAAGCCTGATCAAGTTGAACAAAAGCCAAATGCTCTATAGATCATCCACACACACATATATATACACACTGTTTTTTTTATAGTTCCTTTTTATTCATTACGTTTTTAATCAATTTATATATAATAAACTTTACATTTCCATATAGAACAATTAAGCTTATTATATAGAAATATATTAAAATTTAATATCCTTTAAGGTTAAAGTTAAAGGTACATGATCGCTTGCACCCCAGGCTTCATGTCGGATTTCACTTGACACCACTTTATCCATTAAATCAGGAGTAACAGTGAAATAGTCCAATCTCCATCCCATCAACTTCTCACGAGCATTGAATCGGTAGCTATAATATGTATAATGGCCCTTTTGTTCGGGATTAAAGTGTCTCCATGTATCGATAAGCCCAGGTAAATCGTTTCCATCAGTTGACTTGTCCAGCACCTTTGAAAAATCTGTTCTTTCCTCAATAGTAAAGCCCGCTGATCTTTTATACACGTCAGATAAGATGTAAAGTGAGGTGAGATATAGTCATTACCTTTCATTTGTTTCAGGCTTTGCAAGATCGT
>VCJG01000330.1:13182-34367 GCA_024140375.1 Backusella westeae | reverse complement strand
TTTTTTTTTTTTCATTCAAAGATAAGATCTGCAAATCTTATGCAGACGTAAATGATATATATCTATTTTAACCATTTAAAAATATATTATGCGGATATGAAGCAGCAATAAAAAATATCTTGTTATAAAAGCCATAGTAATAATAGTTGCGTCCGTTATCAGGAGGGAAAAGGAGTGGAGGAAAGATCGGGGATACTTTCAAAAGCTGGTGCATACACAATCTTGCAGTAAATGAAATTGAGATTAACGTATATCATTGCTACTGATGTTTAAACTCGTTTCATATTTTATGATATATGACAGATGGTAACAGTGCTGCATTCTGTTTTATTTGTTATATATTTATATAGATACATAAAAGTTTTAAAACTCATCATTTATATTTCATTATTGTAAAAGTTCTTGTTTCTAAATTTATAAAACAGTACTCTTTCTCTTCCTTTCGACCTGGTATTCTTATTTGGGACTATATGTACACTAAACATAGAAGACAGTTCAAATACAATTCAAATAGGTTTCAAGCACGAGATGGAGTCTTGAGACTATCGTAAAATATCATTTAGTGCTTAATACGATGCATTAGAAAAAAAAAGTAGTCTGTTACATTTTACAAAAGAGAAAACGATTCTTTGTACTTTGAATTTCTTAATAACCGATTGCTGGTGATCTGCACATGAGAATTGACATACATTTATGAGGTACTACTAAAAATAGTATGATATATATAGATGATCAATACTATGTAGAAATTTGTTTTCAAATATCCCTTTCTCGATCCTCCTTTTGTTTTAGTATAAGATGGAAAGGACTCGAGTATTATTATCATTATTTTAATAGCAATAAAGTAATTTATTCATTCATTTAATTATCTATTTTTTTTATTTTTGCCGAACTTTTTTTTTTCAAACGTGCTCATATGACATGTTAGTTTAATACAGATATTTTAAGGTTTCTGTTTCTTGTATCAATCAGTATCTCTAGAGTGAATTGAAATTGTTTTTTTTTATTGTTTGAAAAAAGTAAAATCACGCCGATCATCCATTGTCAATAAGAGGGAGATGATCATGAAGGTAGGTGTCTTGCTTTGGATATCCCCCCTTTCGCTCCTTCTGCACGGGAGATCTTTATGTACAGAATAAGGAGTACTGGGAGGTTTTGTTTTTCTACCAAGTGACGTTGTTGTTCAAGGGGGATGATCCTCGAGAACTGTAGAATCGGCAAATTCAAAGGTATTTAACTATATTATTTATAAAAAAAGAAGAAGTACGTAATAAATAACAATATGACATTATCTTTTAAAGATGTTGGCATAATATCATGCGTGTTAAAAGGGCTGTAGGTTTTATGAATTTGCGACCTTATATTGATTTTAGCATAATTTTTTTATAACACAAATACAGAAATAATGAATAAAAGGATAAACTTTATTTTTTCCCCTTATTCAATATGAAATAAAATTCTTCCAGCGTTCAGAATATTGAAAACATGTATAAAGGCACAAATTTACACTATAAAACCAACATTATTCCATATTTTTAACGTTGAATTCAAACTAAAAAGCCAAAAGCTTTATAAAAATAGAAAAAAAGCTGCTGTATTAGATTTATTAGAGATTCCTTCTTTTGATTTATGATAGTGATATATCTTATTTTTATGAAGTGAGACTGTCACGTATCACAAACTGGTTGCATGAAATAAAAAAAAGTGATCGCCTAAAATAAAGTTTAAAGAAATACAAGAAACTATTTTTTTTTAAGAAAAGAGAGAAGACAGAATACTATTTCCCATCACTCCATGACATTATGCGAAACGGCCAAGTCATATTTTTTTTTCGGTTGTAGCGACCGCCGCTTATAATTTTAATATTCTCAAATTATACTCGGAAGAGTGCTGCAAAGTAAAAATATTTATACACATCACATTTCTTTGTTTTCACAGAATAATCAGTAGATGATGTTTTTTTCTTCTTTCCTCCTTAAAAGTAAACCCGATAAAATAATAAAGAAGAGAAAGCATGTATAATGGACTTGCTTGTTCAAAATCATAGAAAAAATGACGATGATAACGAGGAAGGATCAATTGTATAAAACTTCATATGGTAATGACGTCGTTTCTTTTTTTTTTTTACATGCAAAATGTTTGTCCGATTTTTCAAAACTGAGTTTGTTTTATTCCAGCCACCCATATCTCATGTTTGGCGCTGAGCTTTTACTATAAAGCGCCGTGGCTTGATTCAGATATAGAAAAGGGCTAGAAGGCTCAAAATGCCAAGTGCGTGCGTCTCTGTGTGTGTGTTTTTGGGACTATTAACTTTATTAAGGATTGATATAGATAATAAGATGGTTCGACTTGGAAAAAGATTTATTAATAGCATACACTAAAAAAGACTTAGAGTTTCAAATGAAAAAAAAAAATGCCTTCACTGCAGAAAATGTGAGAGAAAGAGAGAAAAGGGTGGGTGAGGGAGTTTGATTATCTACATTTATTTTGATAGTAAAAGTAAACCAACAACGTGAATGTGCCTATGTTTTTGGACATGTCCCCGAGAGAAATAAAAGAGAGATTGATTGTCTTCTAGTGTTTGACTACCAGATACTCGTCTACCATTATAGTCTCCACTGGGTAGTTCTTACTCAAAAAAAATATAAATAAACGAGGATCTTTGTCATTTTTTTTTATCAAAAAAGCATTTAATATAATTTATATAAAATAGACTAATTTAATTCATTTTATTTATTTTATTCTGTACAGTCGCTCCGTGTCACTTTGGTCACTTGCAGAAAAAGAATGACACAAAACCCGAAAGTCCATTGGAACCCTTTTTTATTACTATATACATAATACAAATACACTCAAGATTCCATCATATATGTTCATTTTTCTCGGATTTTTGCACCACTTGTTTTCATTAAAATGATTAAATTGACACGGAGCAACTCTTTAAATCGTTTGTTACACCTTTATTATTGGATTTAATTTTATGATTCAATTCGCTTGTTTACATCAAAACAGGTCATTTAATCTCTATAAAAGTACATCATCATAATAAAGCTTCTTTTAAATCTATTTTTACTACTTCATGATGGATGTATGTAATAAAAATAGCTTTATAGAAGCTTAGCATGTGTTGTATACCAACGTATTTATTACTATCGCTGTTTTTGTTTGTTATTTTTATATACGTATTTACTCAAGTGATACAAGATAGAATTTCAAATTATGACACCTTTTTTTTTTTTTAAAAAAAAAACCAGCTTCTTGGTCATTTTTACACCTTTTTTTGCAGAGCGATCAAAGAATGCTATTTCTGGATCATTAAATTTAAATACAGGTTTATCTCTTGCTCTGTCCTACTTTTTGATAGAAAAAAACCTCTCCAACCAGCTAAAAAAAAATAAGGGGAGAATACTTTAAGCGGAGCTATTTATTTATCAAGTACAAAAAATGCAAAAAACCAATGAAACATGTCCATTGGAATAAACAATTTTTTAGTAAGGGAAAAAAAAAGATATAAAAGGCGACCTCGATAATCATTTTTCTTTTGTTCTCTTTTTTTCATTAATTTATTTTTACATTATATATATTTATACCTAAAGATGTCCGATAGACAATTGACTCCTCCTCCTGAAGAAGATCACTTCACTACCATTGAATATACAAAGAAAGCCAGGCATGGTCATGGCCAGGACGTTACAGATGCCCATAATATCAGACAAGTTGCAGGCTGTTTACCTATTGATCCGATCACCAAACGTTTTCTTTTGATCTCTTCAAGTAAAAATCCAGAATTTTGGGTTATTGTAAGTTGTTTTAAATCGCACCCCCTTTTTTGAATCTTGTTTCTAATTATTTTTATTTTTAAAATAGCCTAAAGGCGGATGGGAAACTGACGAAACACAAGAACATGCAGCCATGCGTGAGACCTGGGAAGAAGCCGGTATCAAGGGACACATCACTCGCCAACTTGGTGTCTTTGTCGAACGCAGTAAAAAGAAGATCAGAGCACACCACTGGATTTATGAATTTGAGATCAGTGAAATTGTAAAGAAATACCCCGAGCGTAAGAGGCGTGATCGCCGTTGGTTTACCTACGAGGAGGCATTATTGGCAACACAAAACAATGATTTTATTCAAGACGCCATTCGCATGTCAAGTATCAGTCCTCATCAGAAGTATGTTGAGAGCAAGAGATTGCCCATGATTTCTCCTTCTGTTACGCCAGAGAGCACTTCCCCTACCCAGTCCTTCAAGTCTCCCGCTATCCGTGAAGGTCGGAAGCCAACCGAGGCATTTAATGCGTTGCGAGAGCTTATGGAAAATAGTGACATGACAGAATCTTACTAAAGCAAAAGCAGTATACGCAACTCATATACACATACACAACTCCCTCCCTTTTTCCCTCTCCCTTCCTAAAAAAGCCCTTCATCTTCTGTAGATATATATATATATTTTTTTTATTTAAAAAAAGTTTTTGTAGTTTTGGTTTTTGCTACAAAGATACCTTCTACTCAATAAATAAATTTGCCATTGAATCAAACAAAGATAACCTATGAAAAAAAAAATGTTGGAATTGTTTCACTCGCTTGATATTTTACTAGAGAAGCAAGAGCTTACATGATCAGAAAGAAATTACCCAAAAATATTAGTAATTCGGGATATGCAAAATCTCGGTTTCAAGCTAATTTAGTTTTTTGAGAACTTTTTTTTTTTCTAGCCAGACAGCAGCAAAAGCAGGGTGGCATTTTTTAATAAAAATATCTCAGTTCGTTTCAAACCCGGCAAATCTTTTTTTATACACATCAAGTTTTTCCGAACATACAACACAGATAAAAAAGTGGTTTTATATAATAAAGAGTTTATATATATACAAAAGTGTGTTTATTAAAGTATGTTATCGTTTCTCCTTTACAAAGTACTTTAAAAATACAAAAGAAGTCGTCAAGGTAACGACAACGAAAAGAGAGAGCCAACCAACATCTCTCCAAAATGCCTGGCCGTTAAAGCCAAATCGAGCCAAAATAATGGGGCCCGGGATTTGGATATCAGCAATTGACTTATCACGAAGTGTCAGATCTTTTAATTCATTGACGATCAGTGCCTCGTATCCATAATTAAAGAAACTTAAATACTGCAGCCAGCTAAAATAAAGGAATAGTGATTTAAGTATATGGAGTCCTTTTTTTGTAAAAAGTATAAAAATAAACTATAGAAGCGGCGCTCTTATTTTGTTGAGTGCTTTTTTTTATTTATTCTTCTTACCTTAACATGGGAGGAATATGATCTATTTTTTTTTTTTTTTGAGCAATTATATGTAATAAATCACATTATTAGCTAAGCATGCTAAATAAAACTCGATGATAGAAAGAAGAGAAAAAATTACCTTTGTTTAAAAGAAATCCACCAAACAACATGGAGAACAAGATGACTAAGTTTGCCAAGAGGTTCGCAGCAGACAAGTTTTTGAAAGCAGTTGCGAAACATAAACATAGCCCAGCCGCTGATAAATTAAACAAGACCAAAACAAGCAGAAACTTTCCAAAGGTCAAGAGGGCATGATTCAAGCCAATCATATAGTAACTGATGGCGCCCATGACCAGTGGGGGCAGGATGCGCAAAGGCACAATGTCAAACAGGATCTTGGCGGTAAAGTATGAGCCGGGGCTGTAGTAGCCATTTTCACGCTCCCTCATAAATAGGATGCGTTCCTTATTGAACATGTCCAAGGCACTTGTGGCGGCAAACCCTAAAAGGGCGCACATAAAGAATAAAACCCCGAGTCGGTTCTGGACACCCGAGAGATCAACATCAACTTGCCAAAATAGGGTACCGAGAAGCACCGCCAAGATGATGGAAAATGCAAAATGGGCAAAAAACAGAAACGGGTTACGATAGAGATTGATAAACGTACGTGAGGACAGTAATGTCTTTGTTTTGATAAGGATATATTTGGACATATAAAAATTAAATCAGTGAGCTCATTATGCATGTTGCTGTGCACGGACTGCACATATGTATATAGTACTTACCAATTCATGGTAAAACTGTGGAATAGAAAACGGCGATGCATCGAATCCTGGGGTATCCACCCAGACAGAATAAGTGCCAGCAGAAGAGGATCGGCCGACTCGTTCCTGGGTCGTCTTGTAAAGATCGGACGATTGAAACGACTGAAGCAAGTAATGCAAGTGATTCGATTCTGATACGAGATTAAGTTCCCCAGACGGTTCTGGGGTATGGAATGCGTGGATTTCCTGGAGGGGTTCCGATTGCTCATTGGAGGAGGGCGGCAATGGTGTATTGGGGCGACTGATAACTAGATCAGGTTTCTTCATGGTAAGGTCGACTAAAAAGGATGGGAGGAGTTATTATTATTATATTATTAATTATATTTAGAGTTTCTTTTGCTTACTCAGATAATCGGCAACATTATAATCTGAAGGAATTGTAAATCCGAGATTTCTAAAATAGTCTGAGCAGTTGTTTGCCGGGCCGAAATAAGCCTTGATTCGCCATTATTAATATTATTTTCTTTTCTTTTTCTTTTGTTTACTTTTTCAACTTACCAATTGGCCAGATGTGAGAAGCATCAAAGTATCAAACATTTTAAAGATATTGGATCTTGGCTAAAACATATTGACGTAAGAATTATATCCAAACTCTATATCAAAGAAATTCTTTTTTTTTTTTTTTACCTGATGAATAGTAACCACAATGGCTCTTTTACCATCTTTGGCTAATCTTTGTAAGCTTTCCATGACAACACCAGCATTATAACTATCTAACCCTGAAGTGGGTTCATCCAAAAACAAGAGACTTGGACTTGTCACCAATTCTTTACCAATGCTTACTCTTCTCTTTTCACCCCCACTGATCCCTCGCTGACCGGGTATGCCAATAAGACTATCTGCAATTTTAGTGATGCCCAATTCGTTCATCACATCCTCCACACGCTTCTTTTTAAGTTTGAGTGGCATTGATCTGGGCAATCTCATGAGTGCCGCATATGTCAGTGTTTCTCGCACGGTCAGCGTGCCCATTAGACTGTCATCCTGATCGACAAACCCCGTCATTTTTTTAAATTGGCGCCGTGAAGGTATGGTTCCATTCAGAAAAACCTGTCCACTAGTAACGCCTCTCTTGTGCTTTCTAGATAAAATGTCAAGCAGGCTAGATTTGCCTGCTCCAGATGGGCCCATGATGGCCAGCAATTGTCCTGGTTCCACAAAACCGCTAATGTTTGTCAAGATGGGCTTTCCTTTAACGGAATAACTGACTTCATTGAATGTAAGCGCAGCTTCTGTTGTGGTTGTGTACGACAGCAAGTCGTCATCCTCATCCTCTTCGTTCAGCTCTATACGTTCTCCAAACATCTTTTGCTGTCGACGTGCTGTGTATTTTGTGATGCCGAATAGCAATATGCAAGCAACCGTAATTGCACCTATGATCATGATTTCTGTATATTTTGAAAACACACGTTCCTTGAGAAAAAAAAGGAAGAATCGATTAGGGTTGCTTAGCAACAGCGTCATATTCGATCACTTACAATAGGCACAGCATCTAAAAAGTCCTGTTCATTTGCGCACTCGCCCACATCGCACGCCAATTGAATATTATCTGGAAATACGCTGACCAAAGTGGAATATTCTACGTTTTCACCATAAATGAGTCACTCTGGTTATAGTTATTTGAATATAGTTGTTATTACCATTATACCAGCAGTCCTTTCCATCCTTACAATACCATTCGGATGGCCCTTTTACATTCTTTACCAGTTCCGACATGTCTTTTTCACCATTTTATTAGTATAAAATAAATTTTCTCTGTATAAAATAAATTTTCTCTATTTATAAAACCGAATGATTTGATATACTTTACCTACTTCCTTTCCACACATAAAAGCACCCTTCATACAACCACATTTTGCCTTTTCACATTTGCCATGAACATCGCTCTCACCAGAAGCTATTTTATATTAAAATGAGTTGATATTATCAACCAAGATACTTTGTCTTGGTTCACTGTACTTGTTTGACTGCATTCGCTAAGTTCACAGTAGAATTGCTCCTCGCTATCTTTCCAAAACTGAAACACACAAGAGTCATGTTCCCACTCACAAGTAAGCGACACATGCGTATTATCGATCCAAGGTATATCTAATTATTCATTATTATTATTATTATTATTATTATTATAATATACAATATTGAACTATTGCGTCTTCTTACTCGTTGTATCACACCAGGCATGCATTGACTTTAGCCCAATAGCACTCTTGATACAGGTTGCATTTGCGCCCTTTACAGATGTGCATACTGAATCTGTTTGACACACATTGCAATTGACACCACCCCACCTTTATTTAGAATACCCGCGATGTTAACAAGAGACTTGCATACACTATCCCACACACACTCTCTCTCTTACCCTGAATCACAAGCACAGTCGTGGCCAGGTTGTCTAAGCGGCCTATTATCCGAGTAAAGTGATCCACATTTCGGCTCAGCGCAATCCAATCCACCTTTTTGGCTTTACAGTTTAGCTTTTCCACTCTGCCAATCCCTTTTCTCAAAACTTACCCCAACCAGTGGGACAGTCACATGCACCGCTTGCATCACAAAGACCACCATTGACACAAGTGTCTGTTGGTGCATGGCAATTGAAGCAAACTGGGCATTCTTGCTGCTGACGTTTCAAGAAGCGATTCATTTTCAAAAGTAAAAAAGAAAAGAGTGTGTGTGTGAAAGCATGATTTTTATTTCGTAACACATTTTTTTTTTTTCGGATTTGCAAAAAACCAGAACACAACCGACGTCATTGTTGTTCTTTTAAAGAGAAAGACATATCGAGAATGAACAACTCTTCAAGTTGGTGTGATGCAAACAGCATGAAATGGTATTAAATGCAATACAATTCAATTCCATATTATCTGTTTCAATGATTGAACAAGCAATTCTGGTGATATTTCATTCAACTGAAAAATACGCGTTCCATCTTATCCATTATTATATTCATAAAATGGCATTAGTGATACGAGACTCGGCGTTTGAAGCTATGTAAAAGAGTGTTTATATATAAAAAAAGAAGTGTGCAAGTAGATATGAATGTCGGTGTATATATAAAAAGATGCAAAATGCTTATATATATATGATGATAATGGTAATAAAGAGTTCTATCCTTGTAGAAATATGTTTATGGCGGTTTTTCGGTTTCACCCTTCACTGCGCAACATAGGAAACATGCTAAAATACTATTGCATAATATTGTTAACGATAATTTTCTTTATATATATATCACAGTCGTTACCATGCCAACCAACAAGGATCCCTTTTAGATACATTAATGTCTCTTTTGATCACAACAGACTCGGGTCTTGGGGTACTTTGCACTAGAGCTGTTCAAATGTTGGTATATATATAGAGAGAGAGAAATGATTATAGTACGAATACTTACAAGAATGATCGATGGGTAAATTTGTATTCAGTTGAGGTGTATAGTATCTGTCTGGTAATTGACTATTTCTTTTTTCTTCTTCCATTACTTATGTCAAAGTGAGTGTGAGAGAGAGAAAGAAGAAAAATATATAAAAACAAAATGTTTAAACAATAACAGTTCTTGTTTGTTGTACAAGGACAAATTTAGTAAAAAGAATAGAAAAAAAATAAATAAACCGATTCAGGTAAAAAAGGGACCTCATTATCAGACATTAAAGGAGAGAACAAAGTGTGCATCACAACAATTTACTTTACATATGGAAAACGTGTAAATACTCTAAAACAATGTTGTCAAATAGAAGGCAATAATATATTCTATATAGCTGAATCGTCATTATTGTATTGTTATTATCCGTTTTTCATTTAAACATGTTTAACGATAGTCCCTACCTTTCTTCTCGTTTTCTTATTAAGAAAAGCATGTGATTATCTTGATCATGAGATTCGCATCAAGTTAGCTAGTATTTATCCTTTATTAATGTATGAACAATCAATACATATTCTATCCATCATTATTGCCAATAATAATAATAATAATAATAATAATAATAATAATGCGCGATAAACACAATGTAGAGCATAAAAAAATATCATGTTTATGACTGATCATCACCATCTTGAATGAACTCTAATTGATTGAAAAAAAAAAAGACCATGAGCTAAACTTGTTATCCACACAAAATAAACTTGGATGATTCAAAAAATAAGACAACTAGCATGTGAAATAGGATGAATGAATTAGATATATGATAAACAAAACTAATTTGGTGGCTTTACTTCAAATGAATTTTCATCAATCGTTTTAATATTAAAGTTTATAACACTTTGATTAACCATGTTTACAAAGTTTAGTTTTTGTAGTATGAAACAGAATACGACATTGGAAACATAAATATGCAATATTAAATAAGGATATAAAGAAACTAGCTTCAGTTAGAGAGAACATAGAGGTGCTTGAGAGGAGTTAATCAAATTGAATTTGTCCAAGAGTTATTGGGGAACAACTTACCCAAGAGTCATTTATCTTTTTATTTATTTTTCTCATTACTTTGGTAGTGTTGAAAATGACAATATAATAAACAAACAATTTACGTTTTGTTAAAAATACTTTTTGTTGTTTTCAGGAAAAGCTTATTTTATACAAATTATATTTATTAGGAGAAAAGCCAATAATAATGTTGGAAGAAAAAGGTTATTTTAAGAAAAAATCGAATTCCTCTTGAATTATATTTCTATAATTAAAAGACGATGGAAGGTCAAAAATGGCCAAATGGTATATGGTTTGAGGAAGTGGATACTCATTAGCTGGGAAGAGCCTCGGCAAGGCATGTATGTGGTGATTTGATCAAATTTTGTACGGATTTGTCTGATTTTGTGCACTGTATCATTTGCATGTACTTGATTTGGCGGTGGATTGTTTCGCATCATTTCATTACAGGGGGACCTCTCTATAGCAATCCCGGATATAGTAATACCACTCTATACTAATACGTTTTTTTTTTCTTTTTTCTTTTTTTTTCAAAAGTTAAACAGTGTTTTTCCAAGAAATAAAAAACTCTCAGCCATTTCTTTCCTTGAATAATAATAGTGATACAACTTTGGATTTGCAAAGTGTTTTACTACAGAGAGGTCCACCTGTAGCAAGTTGTAGTTGTTCTTGATCCAAAGAGATAATTGTGGTGATGGTTGGTGTAAAGCTTGTTGTGGTAGCTCCCAAGCTGATTATATACTTAGTGCTATCCCATGCGATGCTGGGGGTGATCAAGAAGTTCATTGTTCTTGTACCAATTTTTAATTTGATGCTTTGATCTTCTGTCAATTCTTTAACAAGGACACCAGGGTATTTCTAGTCTTTGGATAGAGGCACCTAAGAATTGATCTTATCCGCCAACGTTACGCATTTCTCATAATGAGCGTCTACGGTGTTTCGTCTGCTGCTATATTGGGCGAGCTAGAAGGGTTTAAAGTCTCGAAATATATGAGCATCTAATTCATCCGTAGGTGCTCGGATCGCCGAGATTTTTGGAGGAGCGATAGCCACTACCCAGGGCATGGTATAACTCTGTTTTTGTGCACTTACGACCGAGATTTACCATAAGGTTCAAGTGCATTGATAATTAGGGCCTTGTCATTCCCAATTAATATCGATCCACATAAGAGTGTTGTGAAAATAAATACCATCTCTGGGTTCATTTGAGGATCCAGATGCCTTAATAGTGTATCTTATTTTCATTGTCAGTTATATTATTAACTTTATGTATATTGTTCAATGACGTATAAAACTGTCATATTCAATGAACATAAAGTTTTGATAACATTCAAGTTTACAACAGAGAGAGAAAAAAAGCGATCGATTTTTATCACTAAATCTCAACACCATGATTCATTTATAGAAAGATAAAAAAGGCAAGAGGGTTTTTATGCAATATTTTTATTAAGTAATATTTACATTCAATGTTGTTTTGTGGCTTACTTTTGATTGATTGAGTTAGCTTTGTCATGAGAGGTGTTTCGTTTCGACATTGTTTGTAGATAGTTTCGAGTTTAATTTTTTTCATAAGACCAAAACTATTTCTTTTGCCAAAGTGCAACGATCCAAAAGTACCACAGTGTAGAAATACAAGTTATCGCAAGGAGACAGCAAAAACTATCAGGAAAAGAGAAACAGTAGCAGATCATTATACTAAATTTATACTTGTGCATTATTAATTCGAATTATATAATAGTTTGAAAAAGACCATGCATTCACTTCATACGATCGAATAAGCAAGAGTTGAAACCAGCAATATGGGTTTAATAGAGATGATATGATTGGTCGCGGGTATTAAAAACAAGAGAGAAGAGGAAAATTTTTGTATAAAGTATTTTCTCTCTCTCTCTCTCTCTCTCTCTCTCTCTCTAAAAAAAAAATTTAGCCTCAACGGGAACCCTTACCGCTCTTCCCCTCTCCCACATTTCATGTCTTTTCAGTCCGATTCGAACGATAATAACAGCACACAATCAGATTCTGAAGTAAATAACACACAAAGCACTAACTATAACCAATCTCAACAACGACATCATGATGAAAAACAACACAAGAAAGGAAAAAAGAAAGGTCTTCCAGAAGTGGACCCAAAGTAATAAATTATTAAAAAAATGTGGCACAGCAACTAATTTTAATTTTTTAATTTTTTTAGTGCTCCTTGTCATATCTTGAAGCTTTCATTTGAACTTTTGGCCCATATATTCGCCCGTTTGGATCCTGTCAGTCTTGCAACTGTCGCCAAGGTATGCCATTATTGGAAATACATGGTGACAGATGACACTTGCTGTAAGTAACAGCGCATATAAATGGATAGCAAGGATGTCTAATATAGCACACAATAGGGAGGGATGCCTTTGTTTCCTATTTTGGCTGTCTTCCTTATAAAAGACTCAGTACTGAAAGCTGGAAAACAGAGTACATTCTACGCACTCACTTGATGAGGTAAGCCATCATGATAATACTACAATGTCCCTCTTATTCATCTCTCTTTTCCATTTGCACAGAAAGTGGACCAAAGGACGCGGTACAGTGGTTTCATTCAATCCAAAAGTGGGATCCATTGACGGAATGCATGTTGACTTTGAAGAGTACATGATGATTGCCGCCAGTAAACAGGACGGCGTCGCAGCCAAGTGTAATCCAATGACTGGAAAGATCGATCGTCACTATCTTTACTGTACAAATGAAAGCATCCGGACAATGGTCACAGCGGTGAAAGTGGACAAGAATCGTATTCTTTGGGGCTTTGGACAGGGATTCATCACACTCTCTATTCGAACCAAATCAAGTGGTGCATCCAGCAATAGACTCAAGGTCTTTTCAGAGTTCCATCATGGCCCTGTGCGTATCGTCGAATTGCCAAGCTTTAACCAGGAAGTCGTGGTCAGTGGGTCGGACGATGGTACGGTCAAGATATGGGATGTTACGTCTGCTACGTGCGCACACACGTTGCATGGTAGTTCTGGTGCTAGACCTACCTCTTTAAAGGTGTCGAGTGATCAATATGTATTGGCTGGTTACGATAATGGCTACATTGCGGTATGGAATATTCACCTCGGGCATATTATCAAGGGTCACCGTAGAAGACAGTATTTAACCCAGGAAGAGCTTGATAAGAAGAAGATACTTGTTCCACCACCTACAAAGGAAAGAGGAGCTCTCTCTGTGACGGATATAATTTATGATTCCCATTCAGGCACATTCATCGCATCGTATAGTGGTCTCACCAGTGTTTACAAATACAATGTGTCTACTGGGGAACGTGTTGCTGCGTTTGAAGGCGGTCACGACTTGGCCAACTCGATTACATGTATGCGATGGGATAGATCTTCTTTTTCAAGCGCGCTTTCCTTGGAATCTGCCGTTAAGCCTAATCCGCTCAAGAAGAAGGGTGGCATCATTGACCTGTCTTCTTCAAGATCGTCAAGTGGCACAAGTACTCCAGTGGTGAATCAATTGCCCGTCAAGACGACTAGATTGCTTGTTACTGGAGATAATACGGGTAGCATATGCTTATGGAACAGCGATGACGTGACTCAAGATGGATCCATCATCAAACCACTCCGTGTGTTAAATGGTCATCTCTATGCAATCAGTGCCATCTACATTGATGCGTGCAAAATCGTAACAGGCAGTGATGATGGATGGATTTATATTTGGGATCCTTTGACTGGAACCAACGTTCATACACTGGGAAATAAGATCCCAAAGAATGCCCCTGTTGACCGTACGGATGTGGAAGTTATGCGCGTCAAGAATCTCTGGTGTAATGACTACCAAGGCGTTGCAACCATCGGACATCAAGTCAAATCCTGGGATTTCTCTCCTGGTAAACAGTTTTTAAGTAAGTCTTGAGTATACACAACTTGTTAATGATTTACTAACCTATGCCTGCTTTGATAGACCGACGCCCTTTGAAACCAAAGGTCAAATCATGTAGCAACATTATGCGAGATCGCATCCGTTACGATATCCATTGTGAAGTCAAGGACTCGCTTAGTAAGATGGCATCGGAGAAGATGGAGCGTGAACGCGAAAGCAAAGTCATGGATAAGCTTACATTGGGTGGTCTCACTGACGAAGAGATGCTTGAGTACGCCATGATGCTGTCACAAGAAAACCACAAGCCTGCTCCTACTCAAGGCGATTTTGTAGACGAAGAAGATGAAGAGCTGATGCAGGCAATGATTGAAAGCATGAATTTTGCTGAAAACCACCAACACGTGCATGAAGAACATACCGGGATTACTAATGGTGAGTTCTATGCTGAGAGTAGCAACAGCAAGAATGGCTATAGTGATGGTCATACCAATGAAGATGATGATGGCATTTGGCCTACAATTTCTGAATCAATGGATGTTGGGTCAGGAAGCTCACAGGCCGAAGAGGAAGGAGAAATGGATGAAGAATTGCGTTATATTCTTGAACTTAGCAAAACTGTTAAATAAAAATACATTTGTCATGCGATCCAGCAAATGCGAATCACGTGTCTTAACATGTTTATTGCTTGGAGTGATTCAAACAATGTTTTTTTTTTTTCTTGTTCTTTTTCTTTCCTCTATTATACATAATTCTTGTCATGTCGTTTGTCTGTCAACGTTGTAAACAACCGTTAAGAATCGATGATTCTTTAGCTAATTTAGATCAAGCGTCGGCGGATATGCTTATAGGTAACTAATAATAAACGAAACAGCAAAACACTTTAAAAAGGCTAAACAGTTGAGGGTAAATATAGCGCCACTTATCGCAGAAGAGCAGCATGAGCTCCAGCAAAGACAGCAGCGCACCGTCAATGTCAATCCCACCACTCAACCCATCAATAAGCGTCTCATTGGCATCAAGCCAAACACGATGCCTTCTCCGAGTCGCTCAAAGTATAAACGAGACAGTTATCCTGCACCCTCAGAGTCCTTTGTTGTTCTTTCACGATCTCAAGTGACGCCCACCAATGCATCGAAGCCAAGCCCGTCGCCCTCCATCACTGTTTCGACTACATCGTCCCAGACGGTAACAGAAAACAGCTCTAGCATATCACTCGGCGCTTCTAGTGCAAAGCCAACGCTGAACGCAACTGCGCTTGACAACAATAATTGGGCGCGAAACAACAGCTTATCTCACCGACTCAAGGTGGCGAATAAAATATTCGATATCATGTCCTCAAAATCAAGTGCAGACCATCCCATGTGCCAGGAATGCACAGACATGCTTCTGGAAAGCCTGGAAAAGCAACTGGACGATGTGGGCAGAGAGAGAGATTGCTATATCAATTTTATGAAAAAGGTCAAAAACAGCGTCGTCACCGATGAAGAGCAGGAAGAGCTAAAAAGTCAAGTGAATGAAGTAAGTGTTTTCTATCCATTTACTTGGATAAATTACTAATAACAAAAACAACAAGTTAAAACTGGCACAAAAAGAGGCTTCAGAGGAGTTGGCCAAATTGCAACAGGAAGAAAGTGAGTTGGATGCTGAAATCGAAGCCTTGGAGAAACAAGCCAAGGACTTGGATAGCCAAGAGCAAGCATTTTGGGAAAAGAGCAACGAATATCAGATTGAGCTTCAAAACTTTCAAAACGAGCGGGATGCTGTCAATCTCAAATATGATCATGATGTAAAGCAGTATGAGCGTCTGCAAAAGACGGTGGTTTATAACGATGCATTTTGCATACTTCATGATGGTCCCTTTGGTACAATCAATGGCTATCGTTTGGGTAGATTAAGTTCACACCCGGTGGAATGGAATGAGATTAACGCAGCTTGGGGTCAGACGCTATTGCTGTTATATACTGTCGCCAATAGACTGAAGTTTCAATTTAAAAAGTGAGTTTTATAAGCCAAAAAAAAAGTGCTTTTATACATGTATATTCATCATATATCCACACATATTTATAGCTTCCGGTTGGTGCCCATGGGTTCCTTTTCAAGGGTAGAAAAGGTGGACGGAGATAGCGTTCTTTCCTATGAATTGTAAGTATAACTTAACATACATATGATGATAGTAAATGCTCATATATAAACACGCTAGATATGGATCAGGCGATTTTGGGCTTAATCGCATGTTCTTAAACAGACGGTTTGATCATGCAATGGTGTCAGTATTGAACTGTCTAAAGCAGCTCACTGATTATGCTGAAGAAAAGGACAAGAGTTTAAGACTGCCTTACCGTATAAACAAGGACAAGATTGGTGATCTCTCCATCCGACTTCAGTTTAATCAGGATGAATTATGGACAAAGGCCTTGCGATACATGCTGATTAATATGAAGTGGATCCTTGTGTTTGCAAGTCGAGTGAGTGTATCACGAGAGTCTTCTCCCAACTAACCCCTTCGGCCATGATGAGCCAATCTAGATACCAAAGTATAACATAACAAAAATACCTCCCAGCTTATTTTATTAAATAAATTAATATATCATTTACAGTGCTTCCACTGTCATTTGGATATTATTGGTCATTTTTTGACAACACTTTTGCTTCTTTTAATGACCTTTGGAGTATATTTCACATTGGTTAGTTAAATAAAAAAAATATAGAGTATTTAGCACCAGTAATTAAAGCAATTGATCTTGCTAAAAGTAAATCGATATATATATATATATATAAGTTGAGACATGGAAATAAAATCCATGTTGGTTTTATTTAGTAACAGCAGGTTTTCGGACTCTTGTAGATGATAAAAGGGGGTATTGAAGATGTCTTTACAGGATAATGGGCTGTACATTACATAAAGAATCGGCCAAGTTGATGACAAGAATCTTTTGGTTAATTCAATATATAGTAGTAGTAAATCAGAGAGTTTTACTTCTGTTTATTAGTGACTTTAGCTCGGATGTAGCTGGCATAGTACTGTAACGGACATTTGAATTGAGATCTTCGTCTGGGCTGTCATAGTTTAAATCTTGCTCCTCCTCCTCTTCTTCTTCTTTTTCTTCTTCTTTTTCTTCTTCTTTTACTTCTCCCTCCTTTTTCTCTTTTTCTTCTACTTCTTCATTATCATCATCGCTGGGACTGTCATAATTGGGATCTTGCCCTTCTCCTTTCTCTTTTTCTTCTACTTCCACTTCTTCTTCTTCTTCTTCATCGCTGGGACTGTCATAATTGAGATCTTGTCCTTCTTCCTCTTCTTCTTCAGGACTATCGTAGTTTGGGTCTTGTCCATCCTCACTCTTCCAGTCCGATGTGTCTTCCAAAGGACTCTCACAGTATATTGTTGTTGTACTAGTTTTAACGTTACCACTATATGATGTATCCGGATTACTGTACGAAGCGGTATATCCCAAAGAATGTCCATTTAAGGTTGGTTTATCAATAGAAAATGACGTTACAGGTTGATGTACACCGTTTTTAAGGGGACTTAGGAGGGTTTGATCATCACCATCAATGGTTGCCTCACTCATACTGCTTTGTAATACTTCAATCGCTTTCGCCATATCCTTCATCTCCTCGTCTCTTTTCGCAATCTCTTCGTCTCTTCTTCGCTTCTCATCTTCTAGCTCTTTTTGTAGTTTTGCGTATTTCAACATGATTTCCTTCAACTCTGCTGATTTATCTGCAGACATTTCCATCGGTAAGTCTATCTCCTCCTCCTCCTCCTCCTCTTGAGGAATATCTAACTTATAGTCTTCATCTAACTCAATATTATAAGTTTGATACCTTTAATATATATTTCTCCCATCTCATGCTTGGGTCATTTTTATGTATATTTATTACCTGTAAATTCTACATGGACATCATCAAACAAAGAGGTATCATCGTCTCTTAATGAATCCAACTGCTCCTGTGCAATCCAATCACCTTGATCCGCGGCTTTAGTAAACCAATAAATAGCCCTTTTCTTGTCGACAGCGACGCCCCATCCTTCCAGATAACTCCAGCCCATTTTATTTAAAGCATCAATATGACCTTTCCTTGCGGCTCTCAAGCACCATTCAATAGATTTCCCATGATCCTTTTCGACCCCCTGACCTTGGTAATAGAGCTCTGCAATTCTAAATTCGGCTTCTGCAGAGTTTTTTTCCGCAGATTTCATGAACCAATCGAGTGCTTTCAAGTAGTCGTTTCTTGTGTGTCTGCTATAGTACACGTAACCGATTTTGAGCAGGTCTTTTTCATTTCCTTCTCTTGCTTTCATGACGGTCATTTCATCCACTTCCAATGCATCACCTAGTTTATATTGCCTATAGGGTCAACATAAGCAAAATAAAAAATAAAAAGAGGGGTAATGAAAAGGTTATATTTACCGTATATATTTTCGAATAATTCATCGTCACTTGGTGTTTGATAGACCGGTTCTTCATTCACATAGTATATCGGTGCATTCACTGATCTAACAGACTTACGAAGCGACCTGTTCTTTTTAAATATGGAAAACATATGATATGGCAAAAAGGAAGAAGAAGGAGAGAGAGAGAGAGGGAGAAAAGAAACACAAGAAAAGAGAAAAAAAAATGTTTGTATCCAAAATGACCGGTGTGACCTTGTGTACTACCTTATCTGCACTAAATATGACCATTCAAAATTCCTGGAAAAATAAACTAAATTTACATTATGGTTTATTTTTGTAATAAAAGAAATAAAAACAGATATAAACAAAAATACACTCTCGATTTAAATATGATTGTAATTATAAAGAGTGGTAACAAAAGTCATGAGCAAAATACAATTTATTCGAATGTATTACATTGGTACATTGGTATTTGAGTCATAGGAGCAAAAAAAATGATATACTTGTTCTCATTCTTCTTTGTCTGCATTTTTTTCTTTTATTATTATTGCCATTTATTCAAATATAAAAAGGGCAGTAGTATCAAGCCACAGAGTTTGATTTAGCGTGAAAAATGGCATACTTGTCTCTTTGCTTCAACGTATTTCGGTTGAATTGATGTCTTTTTTTTAACCTGTGATCACATGGTACTTGACTGGATAAGGCAAAATGCACCAAATACTTTTTTACCCTCTCTTTGTATTTTTGATTTTAGTACATATAAAAGTTGTAAAAACCACAACAAATTTATTAGAATATGATGATTTTATTGTAAAAATACATTCGAAATGGTTTCAGCAACAACCTTGTTGGCGTTTGCGATTGGACCTGATAGCAATTTTGGCAGTTTCATCAAAACATTATTGAATAATGCTGCTGATGGTTTTGTCTTCAAAGACTTTTTATATTTGCCTTCGCATCCTTCGTAATGCCTCTACTCCAATGGCTCTGAACAGCTGTGAGATGGTCTTTGGATCGCTGTCATTCCTTTTATCCACGTTACAAAGCGTAAAGACCGTGTATGGTTGATATATGTGACTTTTTATGGCTGGTTTGGCGCATGACAACAATGTTCCTTTTCATACCAGTCAGATGACCACACTTGCATTGACTTGATGCTTGTCATTTTGATTGGCCAGAATGTGAACCTTTGTATTTCTTTACCAAAGAAAGCACATCTTTCCATGCGGTATGGTTTACTATTCGAAATGATAATAATACAAGTATAAGTATCAGCATATACGATCAAAAGTAGCTTACCTTTCCATGTCATTACTTCCAATCAATTCGATTTTACCATATGTATTATTCATACCAATAAATCCAGACTTATGTAGTGTGCCATTGCCAAAACACCATTGCCTCTGCAATTGATGCCATTATTTTCGATGCTATGGTGTGTTCGTATCCATTGTTTTTATCCTTGAGAGTAAATACGGTATAGAAGTAAGTGATCTTGTTTGTTTATTCCTATTAGATACCAATCACGCTATAAAAGTTAGATAAATCAATCTATCAATTGGCATATGAAACAGAGGATATCGTTAGAGAGGAAAGAAGTAAAAAGCAAGTGGCCATAAATGAGGAACTTGAACCCCTCAGGAAAATGAAATCAACAAACGGAAACGAAATAACTCGTCTGTACAAGAATTTGGGGATCCCACAAAAAAAATGGATGAATTGAACAAGGAAAACCAGACTTACAAAAAGGAGTCACTGGAAAAACAGAAAAAGATTGACTTACTAGAACAAGAAAAGGAAAGACTTGGCCAAGAAGCAAAAGAGAAACAACAAAGAGTGGAATTATTAGAAGAAGAAAAAGGCAAATTTAAACATAAAGTACAAGAAGAACTACAAGAGATGGCTTTGCTTGAGGAAGCAAGGCAGATATCTCTGGAACAATCACGAGAAAATCACCAAAAGATAGAAAAAGAGAATCACAAATTTGAACTTGATGTACAAGACAAACAGCAAAGGTTAGAATCGTTTGAGAAAGAGAAGCAGAAAATGGTGGTTACAAGAGAGTCCTCAAGTGATTAGCATTCCGTATTCTCTTACAGTTAAAGGATAACGAAATTGAAGCCATCAAGAGCATCAGCTCCCTTTTCACCGAAAATGGACCATTAACAATCTTACATAACAGTGACTTTGGATCTATCCTGAATACCCTCACATGTATAATCACCACAAAATTTTCAACATACAATGAACAAGTGAAATTAAAACTTAAACAGAAAATTGATCACTTAAACATTCTTTCCAATTAATGACATTTATCATTTATAATATTTAGTATTTAATAAGCTTTTAATATCACCGAAAAGAATTAAGAATAGTATATTGAAACCTTTATTATACCACATGACTAAAATCAATAAAACTTGGGTATTGTCTGCAGACACAGCAG
>VCJG01003295.1:16868-29307 GCA_024140375.1 Backusella westeae | reverse complement strand
GGATTGTACACTCTGAGTCTAATTATCAAGGTTGTCATTCTTCGGAGTTGACAATGAAAGAATTCTCTAGCCTAGCTGTGTTTGACTTAACAGAACAGACTTTCCAATGCTTGAAGAAACTTTCAATAGGCACACTACCAAGTATGGAGAACCTTTCAACACTTAGAGCATCTGTATCGGATTGTCTAAACTATAAAAAATCCCAATTGAGATTGTATTATTTTTGAATATTACGCTTTTTCGGATTGTCTCAAAAAAATCTGGAATGAGATTTTTCAGTTTTCTTGTCTGATTGAAATCCGAACTTGGATTCCATTGGGACAATGTGAGCTGTAATATATTTTTTAAAAAAATATTAGGACAAGCCAAAACAGCAGCTTTGGAATGTCCTGTCTGGACTTGTAAAATCCTGTCCAGATGCTCTTAAGCAACTCAATAATCTGACTGAACTTGTGGTGAGATGTATCGACGCTACAACCAAACCCCCCACTGATTATGCTCAACAATGTAATTGATGCACTTCCAGACACGTCTTGAGACCCTCTACCAATATCCATGCCAATGATAACTTACAGGAGAACATTCACTTTGAATGTGCCAGCGTACATGCGATTTACTTTTATGGGTGTCTCATTCTATAAATTTACTTTTGCCATCACTTAGTAGACTTTGCTCATTTAGAGTCTCTCATACTTTTATAACTTACCCAATAAATATATTACTTGCATTTACAAATTGTTTAAAATAACTCCTCATAACAAAAATAAAAAAATAAAAGATATTTATCATAATTGATATTGTAGAATTCACAATATATTTAGCACGACATATCATCAAATTATGATTTAGAAATTCAATGAATGAGTTTTTAGAACCACTGAGGTGTCCCCAGCTCTGAAATAGTTAAATAGCTGAACTAGAATTTAAATACTCCTTTGGTCAATATCCAACCCTGAAGATGTATGTACTAGAACTAAACAATAGCGGGAAGAGAACCATTTTATTTATTCACGAATGTTTACAACTCATTTATATTCGCATAACGTGGTATTTTTATAACTACATCTCAACTGTTTAAGGCAGTACCTATTATGCAATATGTAGCATCAGCTTATACTCTAATATATATCTCAGATTAGCCATCTCTTTTATTGCTGATCATTATCACTAGCCTTGCCACACCACAAACGCAAATATGAATACATGGATCGACGGTAAGTGAAAAGTGAGCTTGGGAACAGCAAGCACATGGCCGCAATAATGTGTAGCACAGCTGATTCCAACCTATCGCCACGTATATTGAGCCAACATGCCCTGTATTCTTTGTCCCAAATGGCTGTTCATAAGGACTGTTCACTTGACAATGGCCCTTTTTTAAGCACCGCGTTTTAAGCTAAGAAATTAAGGCGGGAAAAACAGGAGCCAAGTCGTACCTGCTTTGAGTGGTGTTCTTATTCTTCTTTTTTTTTTCCTTTTTCTTTTTTTTTTAGGCATGTCATGGATTATAGACGGTCGGTTAAAAAGAATCAAGCCTCCAAATATGATTTTGTAAAAGTCAAAGTTTATTTATCCAGTCAGCACTACTATGTCCTTTCACGGTTCCTACTGTGCCGGATGCTAACAGCGGCTCGCATAGAATATGGCCATGCACTCCGCATTGCACTTGATCTCAAAAAGAAGCTCGTGGATAAGCCTCAGTTGGACGTTTCGCAGGCCGACCTGCAAGTGGAGTTGTTTGAGCTGATTAGACAACATGGCTACACACAGCAGCATGTTGAATGGTACAAGATTATGGCAAAGTCAGTTAGTTGATATTATTGTTAGTTTGTTGTTGTACTCAAATTGGGTTTTGTATATTTTAGATTCTATCACCAGCGTATTCCTTTGGCCATCCTTTTGGGTGGCACAAAATCCACTCTAAAGTCCACGATTGCCACCTGTCTATCCGAAAGACTGAATTTGTCATCAGTGCTGAAAACAGATGTTATCTATAATTTGATCCACACTATTAAAGAGTAAGTAGACAAGGAAAAGAGAGAGTGAGAGAGAATTCTGACTCAATATATAAATAAAGTGGCAAGATCCCGGACCCTATTTGGTCCGATCCAAACTTAAACAAAGACGATGAGTGTCACTTGGTATATAAAGGTAAAAAGCTTAGAAAAAGGAAGGGCCTGAGTTTATAGTTAGTTGTTTAGGTCTTCAAGGCGACGTGTGCAAATCAGTAACGGATGGCAAGTCCATCATCATTGAAGGAGATTTGATAAATCATGCTGTGCTCGATCACCTAAAGCTGATTGCAGACAAGGCGATCTGGATCCCACTGCTATTAGTCATGAAGGACTGTCAAACACACCAAGAGTTGCTTTATCGAGAGAAGGACATTGAATTCCAGCGTATACGCGATTGGCAGGACCGATTAATGGAAGCAAATGCAACTAGAGACTCGGATGAAAATACTTTTCATGTAATTGAGGTTGACGTGGAGGATATTCAGCGTACAATCGATAAGATTCAATCCATTGTTCTAGATCGTATTGCCCACACAGTAGTGGTGAATTGAAAATACAAATGGGTAATATTTGATTTCACGGGATAGCCGCTTTACATATCCTCTTGAGGTCTGTAATGAGTGTACCTCATAAACGGTCATCTTTTCTTTCAATTTTATTTAAATTTGCAGCAAATGGTGATGTGTCATCATCAGACCAAATAAAGTGGTGCTACAGGCCAAAGCTTCTTTTTCATATCAAAGTGTTACAAGAGTTGACATATGTTTGTAATTATAAAAGTATATTTAAGGTTATTGATGCATACAATTTGATGACACGTTACTTATTCATGTGCTCAGTCCTACAGTGATTGATTGACTATAAAGTATATTGCAAGGAAACATGTTTATTATCATAAATACAAGCACCCTGCTCTGTTCATAAAAGTTACTTGTTTTATTGAACGGATGATCTTTTTTTTTCTTGGGAAGGGAGTCGTGCAAGTGAATATTTGATCAATATCCTCAATATTCCAATTATTTTATCTATCGGCTTTATATAATAAAGAAATACATGGAGTAGGAATATCTCTCAGTGGTTGAAAACATGTACTTTTCAAACATGGATCGATTTTTTTCCTGTTATTATTAGGTTTTCTATTTGATCTATTTATATCATTATATTGATTTTTAAGAAATAGAAAGTTATCCAGTAATGGGTAAGCTATATTCACTACTGACGGCTTTACAAGAAGTTACTTATGCGTCAACAAAGAATCGACTGTTCGAATCCAAACAAACCGACACACAAAATGGGGGCTTCATACACTACGTTGCAACATAATTACAATGAGGAACCCGGAATAGTTTTGAGTCAACGTTCTAGGTTGTTGAAGAAGGGGTCCATGCAGTTTGGAATGATGTCTAGGATGCAGGTTCCACAAAAAGAGGGGTAAAAATGTTTACATTTATACAATCAAACGATATTTAAAAACGATATAAAATATAATTGTACATCTACTCTAAAGGTAATATTGGCTCGTAAAATCCACTAATGATACCACTGTATAGGAAATGCCTTTTCTTTTTATAATGATGGTACCATTTCTTGATTGAGGAAACCCAAAAGAACTTACGTAGGACGCTAAAACGTGAAATAAGCTACATTATAAGATTATCTTATCTTAAGTTTTTATAAATATAAAGAAACCATAATGTGAGATTTGGAAACAGTAATTCCTGTTGTTCATCTATCAGTTTGGTCTCGCCCCATTACAAACAAACCTGATGATAGTAATAATAAACAGGCACAAGATCAAAGGATGATATAATATTGGATTCTTGTAAAAATAACCATTTTGCAATCAAGCAAGTTGAACATAGTTAAGGAATCCGATAGTTGTGTTTTTTATTAAATAAACTTTTATATTTTTCCTTTTTGTTTTTTCGTACATGCCATTTAATTGTTATTATTATTTATTTTTTTGGGGACAAGAAACGTATTGGGCACCCGGGACTTGCTTCAAGGTAGGTCTCCTTTGTGCATAAAGTAATTTATCTTGCCTTTTAATTATTTGGTAAATAAACGATACACACAATATTACTTTAGTTCTATCTTCATTTTTATCATTTAATAAAAATGATGATACAACATAAAGGGAGGATAGCTCAATAATGTTGAATCAGTTGAGTGAAATTGCTATAATAACAAAATGGTAAGTTTTTAAATTCTACTTTTTATTTGTGAAACGGTTTCCATCAAGCCCTTTTCCCTTAAAACCCTTCGTCTTGATTTGACAAGCCAGGAAAATGGCTTTTTCTTGTTTCATTTTGTTTATTGTTTTCATAAAGTCTGTGTTAATTACTGGATTTAGGATGCTAGCAAACAACGTGGCGATTACAACATATTCTTCATCACTTTCTGTTGAGTATAGTCATTCAAAAATATAATAAAACAAAATGTAAATAAGAATGTACATTTTTGTTTAAATATATAATAAAAAGATTTACAAGGAGGGAGATCGACAGAAGGGAAAAACGTTGCCTTCAATACACGTTGGTAATAACAAAAATAATATTTATAAATAATACATTAAAATGGTAAGGTAAAAGAACTCTTATCATCTGATTTCATTTTACAAGACGATGATGATGATGGTAACCAGTATATTTTACTTAAAGAAAAATAATTAAAACCTTATGATTTTAACATTAATATAATCGCACTTCAATGAATGTAGAGCATACATATGCTTTACCTCTTCCTTCATTATATGAAAACACGTCTTGAGCAAAGGGAAAAAAGAAGTTTTTTATTATCGTCAATCCATAAATAAATTACGTCAATCTTATTTATTAAACAATGCCTTGACCCCACTCTTTTTTTCAAAAAGAAAAAAAAAACCTGTTCAACGTTGCTCATAGCGTGAGAAAATAAACTTCTACTTCTCCACTTTCAAAAAAAATACAAGAAAAGAGTGGAGCACATTCTACAATTGGCAATTAAACAACAAACATAACTGATTTTAGGCAAATGAAAAAAACACGACCCACCTAAATTTAAAGTTTTATGTCGGCCCGCTCAATACTTCGACAGCTCTCCCCCCTTTTTCGCTGATGCCTTCGGAAGCACCAGAAATGTAAATAGCACAAAAAAAAGATATATAAATCAAATGCGATGGGCTGGAGACCATCTTGATAAGATTTTTTTATTTCTCCAAATTCATCTTTATTATCTCTACCAATGACAACCTCTCATTCTCAACTCTCCAATCAACATTCAAATTCTGGTTGCTCCTTCTGTGGCAATGCTGGTCATATCGCGTGGAACTGTCCAAAGCGTAATGTACCAAGATAATCAAGACCTAACGTCTATCATTTCTTGATTCTGTGTTCCTACTATGCATTTCTCTCTCTCTCTCTCTCTCTCTCTCTTTCAATATCGTCAAGTCTACTGGTCAACCTGTCTGATTTATCTTGCTCTTTCTTTCTCTCCCCATATATCTTGACCTTCATATATTTACTTAGCATTACCATTTCTTAAAAATACTCATAAAAACAACAAACAAAAAGTAAGATAACAAAGGAATATGTCACTCTTCAATTATCAACGAATAAAATATTGTTTTTTTTTCGATCTTCTCCTTTTTTTATCAACCCATTTTAACATCCGCTTGTTTCTGGTTCGTTTACAATTTAATGTCCTTAAATTAGAGTGATTATAAAAACATATTAAAGGGAACACACACAACAGGACGCTATAAAAAATATTTGTCCAGAACAACATCAACCAAAAACCTTTGTTTTATATAGGTAAAACATCTATGTGATTTTTAAGAGATTATAAATAGGTGTTCATATTTAGAACTCAGTGCTATTCTCTGTATTAAAGATTTTAGCTATAACAAATCATGATTGGTTTAAGGCTCTAGGCGATCTATATGATGCAATCTTTTGAGCCTTTTTATTAAAAAAAGAGCTTCTTTTTTCTCTTTTTCCATGATTTTCTTGGACAAGTTTCATGTTTTTCAAGTCATTTAATAGGGCCCTGAATTCATGCGGAGAACACATCTTTATAAAGAGCCATAACACCTCTCTCACGCTATATCATGATAACAAGAATATTAAATATTTTTTAAGTATACCAAATGTTTATTTTATAAATAGATAAATAGAGGAAATAGAGAAAATAAAGCCTTTTTCTACATTTAAAATAGAACTCTTGAGTAGCAAATATATATCTTCAAATAAAAATAATAAATAGGAGGTTCTTTTTGATTCGTTTGTCATATAGTTACTATATATAGAAATATCTATTAACTTATATATATATTTCCCCTGTTCCTTTTTTCTAAATCATCTATTATCGTCTCTTTTTCTCTTCCGTTTTTTTTTCTTATTATTATATATACAGCAACATGATATTTCCATATACTCTCAAAAGTAAACTATCCATAACAACCTTGACGGCACTCAGCGCCGACCAACTCTTTCAACTTGGCAACGAATATCTATTTGGCAGAAATGGGCGACAAAAAGACCCCGTCACCGCCATTGTCTGTTTCCACCACGCCCTCGTCTATCACGACCACACAAAATCAGAAGGTGTTATTGGATTTTGCTACGAATTTGGTTTGGGTGTAGAGAGAGATTTCGTCCAAGCCGAACAATACTATCTATCCGCCTCACAAAAGTCAGATGGCGTTGCCATGTCCCGTCTCGCCTTTTTACGTAAATATGGACGCCCCAACGTCAAGATTGATCGCATCGAAGCCGATTTATGGACACAGCGTGTGGAGAAGGTGCCCAATGCTATTGATTGGATTGTACAGGCAGCTACCATCGACGCCGATCCCTCCGCTCAATACTCCTTGGGTGTGTGCTACCATGACGGCATTGGTATGCCCAAGGACGCTCACGCCGCTTACAGGTGGTACAAGGCAAGTGCAGAACAAGGCAACGCACGCGGTCAAGGCATACTTGGTTATTGCTATGGTGAAGGTTTTGGTGTGGAAAAGGATGAGGCCGAAGCCATGCGCTGGTATCGTCTAGCAGCAGACCAAGGAGAGACGGTGGCGATCTACAATGTCGGTTATTGTTATGAGGACGGTATCGGAGTAGAAAAGGACGCTCAGGAGGCAGTCAAATGGTACAGCTTTTCGGCAGAGCAAGGAAATGCCTTTGCACAAAATTCTTTGGGTTATTGTTATGAGGATGGTATCGGAGTTGAAAGAAACTATGATTTGGCGGTGTCTTGGTATAAAAAGTCTGCAGAGCAAGGTTACCCCTGGGCCGAATGTAATCTCGGTTACTGTTATCAGAATGGTATTGGTGTTGAGAAAAATTACAAGATGGGCGCTTATTGGTATAGAAAGGCTTCCATTCAAGGTCATGCAAGAGCACAACACAATTTGGGTTTCTGTTATCAGAATGGTATTGGTGTTGACAAGAATGAACAGGAAGCAGTCAAATGGTACAAGAAGGCTGCAGACCTCGGCAACATCTTTGCTTACCACTCGCTTGGTTATTGCTATCAAAACGGTATCGGTGTCGAGGTGGATGACCAAAAAGCTGTTTTCTGGTATTATCTTTCCGCTGAAGAGAGCCATGCCCCCGCCCAATTATCTTTAGGTTACTGCTATAGAAATGGCATTGGTGTGCGCAAGAATGAGTCTGAGGCTGTCAAGTGGTTCAAATTGAGTGCTGAACAAGGTAACGCATTAGCACAAAACTCGCTTGGTTTCTGCTATGAAGAAGGCTTGGGTGTCACCAAGGACGCAACCGTGGCCGTGTACTGGTATCACCAATCCGCTCGTCAAAATAACCCCTGGGCCCAGTGTAACCTTGGTTTCTGTTATGCAAACGGTATCGGCATCAAAAAGAGTAATACACGCGCTTGTTACTGGTACCAGAAGGCCGCCGCTCAAAACCACGCACGCGCCATGGATAAACTTGCCTTGCATCTACAGGAGGGTCTTGGCATCGAGCGCAATTTTGATACCGCTTTTAAACTATTTCAACAGGCTGCTGCTCAACAGCACGTGTCTGCTCAATACCACCTGGCAAATTGTTATGAAAAGGGCATTGGGTGCACGGTTGATATCCGAGAGGCCACTCTATGGTTCGAAAGAGCTGCAATGTGTAAGTTGATTATATATATATATATATCTAGAATGTTCAATTTTACTTACTTTAATTATTTTTTAGCTGGTTGTCGTAATTCACATGAAAGACTCCGTCGTCTACTTGTCAGAGCCTGTTTAATATCTGGTTCTGTACCTATCATGACTGATGATGATTCAATGTGCTCTGGCTACATTTGTGGTTTTAGTGCGCCGGCCGCATAAAGTATTCTCAATTGTATTATTCCCCCCCTTATGTTTTACTTTTTTGTTTACCCTTTATTTGCTTTTTTTTTATCTCCTCTCCTTAATCACTACACTGTATATCACACACTTTTACCTACAAAAAGTCTCTTTTTTTGTATATTTAATTTTTTTAATAAATTACTTTTTATTCTTAGACTAATTTATAATGGCTACCTCTTTTATCTATTATATACGTTCTCTCTCTTAAAGACATGTAAATTTACTTACATTATGTATGGAATTGGTGACCATTGTTGCCCCTTTCCCCTCAATTGGTCCTAAACCAACTTATCCTTGATGAAAAGTCTTGTATAATTTTAAAGTAAAGTATTTCCTTTTTATATCATTGTTTGGTCCTCTGTTCTAGATATCATCTCATTATAACAGAACAAGCGTATTAAAGGAGGGAACTATTTGTATGTTTGGTACTTTTCTTATTTTCAAATAACAAACAAACAAACAGCTCTTTTTTTCTAAAAAAAATTACACTTATTAAAGAAAGGTAATGCAGATCGTTATACATTTATAAATAAATTGTATAAAAAGGGTAGTTTTTTTTTTTTTTTTTCCATTTAGACTTTATCAAATTGAAACTGCTATTGTTAAAATAATGTTTTTTTATTCGCTAGGCTAAACATGCATGTACTGTTTTTATTTTCTGTCTGTTGAAGCACAAAATATTAAAGTTTCTATTATGTCCGCCTTACATTTTTTTTAAAAGCTGATAGAGGTTTTTTAGCTATACCAGATTATTTAAATATAACGTTTGGTATCTTTTTTTAAGGATAGCCTGAAAAAAACTGTTTAAATATTTATAAGACAACAATAATTTGAGCCAATTCAAGACAGGTCCGATGTACAAGAATGGATATCGAGGGAAATTTCTGTGTAGAAAAAAAAAAATGATTACACATCTTTAATATTTAATATATTGAATCTTTGTAAAAGGCTATATAGCGGTTCAAATTAGGATGTCAAAAGAAGACAAAGATAGGAAATAGATAATGGAGTAGCGTCGCACAATTACAAAGCATGTATTTGGGGGGATTGTGCTTTTAAATTGTAGCATGATTTTGACAAGTGTTGACCAAATGGATAAAGGGTTATCCGTTAAAAGTCCGAAATTCTGCTATTTTTTGTTTCGGGATATGACAGACTTTTTGTCAAAAAGTATGTCTTTTCCGCTTGGCAGACGCAAGCCCGTTGTGATCCGATAATTGTTTATACGATAAAGTAGTGTGTCATACACTTTTCTGATTAAATTGACCAGTAAAAAATAGAATGGGGTTATATAAGATCAATTTTAACAGACATCCATAATAATCCGATTCCAATTATACAGTGTCAATAGGCATTGTAAACGAACAAAAAAAGAGTATTCCGCTTATTTTACGTTGGTCTCCAAGAAGATACAAAAGAAGAAATAAATAGAGACCCAAGATTAAATATATAAAACCAGGAAGTTTATTTTCAAGTATTTTTATCCACCTATTTGGATTCCGTGGGATGATCTGGAGTGATCGTCCAATCAGATGAAACTTGATTTTGGTTGACGTTTGGCGGCTAACTGTTTAAGCCGTACAGAAAACATATATATACGACGCAAAAATCGCAATCATTATTTTTCTTCTTACTTATCTCATTCATTTACATTTCATCACTACTCATATTTACATAAAATGGCTATTACATTCAAACTCCCATTCTCCAAACACAACGCTGCTGTCAACCCTGAAAAGACACCTGAAGAAGAAGAAAAATTATCGAAATCTCGCTCCATGATGAACTCCTTCTTGGCTGCATTCAGTACCGAAAAATACATGAACGATCCTGTCCGTACTACAAATCATCCTGATGTTGTTGGTTACTACTATGATCCTATGAGTTGTGGTCAAGCTATTACTGTTGGCTATGATTGTACCAATACTGGCGCTTAAAAAAAACATTTGCATCATTCTTTTAGACAAAACATATTATACCTACATTTTACATTTTATTATAATAATAAACATTCCATTCATCTATCTATTTAATGATTATATAAAAGGTATCTCTTTTGTTTGTGTTTATGTTTGTCTTATATTATTACCATTGGCTTATCACAAAAAGCATTGATCTGTCATTAAAATCATACTTTTCATGCTGTTTTGACAAAAAAGGAATGTATGCTTTTTCACACAAAAAAAGGAGAAAGAGAGAGAGAGAGAGAGAGAGAGAGGACACCCTAATTTCCTTTTAATATTGTTATTACCATTATTAATATTCTTTCCTTTTATTCATGTATTTATTTAATATCTCCTTTATGTTTTTCTACCTCATCCTAAAAATGCACTCTCTGAAATAGGAAATATATAGAAATGCAACAAGTACGTGTTTGTTTATTGAAGCTGAAACACGATAACCTTTCGACTTAGACATCATCAATGAAAACCACTTGGTTACACTGATCTTAAAAGAAGGTTTGCATGAAAAACGAAGGAGATTTAATCCATTCTTTTGTAAAGGGGTTCACTTTTTCTGTTTCTCGATTGTTTAATTGCAGTAATTCAAATAAAACAGTTTTATTAGGATGCGATTGAAAAAAGAAGAGAAAAGGTACTTTTTATTAATTTAATTAATAATAATGGTAAGAACATGCTTTATCATAAATAACTTTCTTGTTTTGTTTTAATGAATCTATGTATAAAAATGTATATGTAATATTCTTTTTTTTCTATGAGAAAAGAAAAAAGAAGAAGAGGGAAGAGGGAAGAAAAAGGGGATTAAGAGGAGTTCAGAGGGAAGAGGGAGGAGAAAAAGAAAAATCTATGGGCATAATATGCTTTTTTTTTTCCTGTATAAAATAGAAATAGGGAAATATGTATATAGCGGTAAGAGAAAAGGAGGGGAATGAATGTTGATATATAATTATAAAGAAGATATAAAGAGAGAGCGAAAAAGTGGGTATATTAGCGCTGAGATTTACTCCAATAAGACCAACTTGGATCCATTGCCAAAGTTGTGTCATCCAAGTTCTGTGATTCGGTTGGGTGACCTAATAAGGATCTTTTTACCCGTTTTAGCATAGATTTGTAGCGACCTGAATTGATGGCTGTCTCTTCAGGCATAGTTGTGTTTGTTAAAAAAGATTGTTGTTGTGAAGATAATCGAGATTCATCCAACGAAGAACAACTACGTCGAGAAAGTTGTTTTGTTTTGATCATCTGCCATTTATCGGAAATTGAAAACGAACTGAGAGCTGCTAACGAAGTGGATGAACTGAGCTCAGTCTTCTTTTTGTTCTTGTTTGGCATAATGGGCCAGCTTGTATGTGGGTTGCTATTATTATTTACTGCTGTCGGTGAAGAACATGTCGAGGATGATTCTGAAGACCAAGAGTTCATGAGCCAAGGTAGAAATGAATTGACTCTCATTAATTCCAAAACAGAATCTGCAGCCGAGTCAAATATGGTGGGTTCGTACTGGCCCTTGTTGTAAAAATTAATAATGGCTTGTCGCATGTCGCAAGGGATGTTAATCTCCTGCGGTGAATTAGGGCGAATATAATGATTGATAATATGTGTACATTCGTCTAGTAAATCTTGTTCCTGGCACGCTTTGTAACGCTGTGCTGCTAACCAAAATCCAAGGTTTTCCATACAATATGATTGGTGTAAATAGGCTGTGAACTGTTGGAATTGGTTAGAGTTTGGATCCTCCAACACTGACTCTAATGTTAATGCAGCTGAATCCATACATATCATATTGGCGATAATATTTAATGATTTATATTCGTATATCGTAAATATATATAAGGAAGGCGTAGAATAACAATAATACTTTATTATTATTATTTTTTTTATTATTAACCTTAACAGTTATAATATTATTAAAGAGTAATAAAAAGAAAAGCAGTAACAGAAGAAAACGAGGAAAAAGAAAAGATAGAAAAAGAAAGAAAAAGAGACTAAAAAGATAAAGATAAGAAATAAAATTAAAATATTTAAACGCACAGTGTGTCAAACAACCATACAAAAACAGAAGAGCGGGGGAGAAACAAAAAGGGGGAAAAAAACCAAGGAAATTTGTTGGTTCTAATTCT
>VCJG01000329.1:0-10475 GCA_024140375.1 Backusella westeae | reverse complement strand
AAAAAAAAAAAAAAAAAAAAAAAAAAAAAAAAAAAAAAAAGATATATAAGAATTTACCAGCATTCCTTCATTATGAAAATGTTGGTAATCTACAGAGTTTTACACCTAGCAAATTTAACTTCGACTCAGGTAATCCTATCATATGATATTTTAGCAGATAATCATTTCATAGAACTAAAATTAGTATGGACATTCGCGTGCTCAAACAAAAAAAAAGTACTTCGATGAATTAATGAACTTGTTCCTCGGATATACCTCTTAATATATATTTATAAATGATAATGTTTTATTGTTATTTTTTTTTATGTTATTTATAAAATATATAGAAGAAGACTAAAATGGCAACACAAAGTGCAATCCACTGGCTTGATCATTGTCTTCCCGGTAAAACAGATATTTTCGTTTCCAACGAGTCATTGTCAAAGACCTTAGCGCAAAGGAGATATGGTGATACCTTGCAGATACTTCCAAATGGCTTAAATATCATAGCAACATCTTTGATATTAGTTTTACCATATAGCGGCGGTCCTGAACTTGTCGCTAATCAAAAGTTCAAGTTTGGTACATTTGGGTTCCCACCTCCAGAGGCTTAGGTGGTTGAATTTGTAGCCCCTACTAACAGCCATGCAGTACATTTACCGTGGACAGCAAAACAAGATCCTACCCAAGATAAAAAATTGGATGTTTTGCATGCTTGGCTCGTTGTAGATTTAACTGGTGGAAGGGCTTGTGTCCTTACATAGGAATCTCAAATTGGTAAACCAGCTGCCACTTTGGCAAAGCAAACTCCTAACCCAATGCTCAATGGTTATCAGGCATGGCTTGCTGGTTTATGGGATTTTGCATTAAAAAATAAGAAATAAAACATAAAAAAAAAACTTGTTTTTGGGAATATTTTAAACAGAAGTATTTTACTATTTTAGATTGTTTAACGAATAGATCCGAAATTACTCAACTGTGCTCAAAAGGGAAAAATAATATAATTATTAATGAATACTAGTTATATCTGTAAGGGATAAAGCTTCTTTTCATCAAAACTATAAATTGGTTTCAGAATGATGAATGAAGGTGGTTTACTTTATTTCTTAAGATGAGGAAATGATAAAGAAGAAAAGCTAAAAAAAATTAAGAGCATAGGTCTTGCACGCTTTAACACTTCCTAGACAGACAAATATCGAGCATGTCCAAATTTCAGGATGATAATGATAAATCTACCACGATATTTCGTTCTTTCATCTTCATGACAGTTCTGCTTTCACATTATCATAAAACTGAATGCATTGAAAGGGTATAGTTTACACCAATGATAAAATGTCATTCAATCTGGGTACATATTCGGGAACTGGCTTATCAGATGGATCACAAGAATTACCAACAAATCGGTCTATCGTAAAACCGAAAAAGATTCTGAATGTATCAAGGAGTATATTTTAGTAGTTTTTAGTCACTGCGATTATAAACATTACTACTATTTATAATAATATGACGATTTACATCAAATGCATTGCGGAAGCCAAAAGAAGTTCGAGCATCTCTAATGCGATCAAACTTTTTGCTTTAATGGATAAACAATTTATTAATTCCTTTTCAACTTTGAATACCTTTTTATACTTTTTTTACGTCATTATAGTGAAAAAAGAATCTGTCTAACCATATCCAAAAAAAAGGTACACACCATTAAGGTTATTAGATGACCATCACAAACATCCATAGTATTGTATTACAAAGTTAGATAAATATGTTTCTTTTGGTATAAGCCTATATGACTTTATGTTTTGTTTACAAGGAAGTGCTCAAGTCACTGGCAAGAAGTAGGTACACGTATTAGCGTTAGTGATTTTTCTTTTTCTTGAACAAATACAAATAATTAGTGTGGTTTTCTTCTCTCCCGCATACATGCATATTATCAGTTGAACAAAAAAAAAAGAAAAAAAAAAGAGGCATATATTAGTCTCCCTGTGCAACATTTAAAGAAAAAGTAATAGCGTTGTTTATCGTGTGAATGGTCCTTGGCATTTTTATTCTAAAAGCAAACCCCATTTTTGTAAGAGTAAACTTTCTTGAAAGGGAAAACCATGTTTATTCCACAAAACAAGAAAGTTGGCGATCTTGTACACCAACTTTAGTACGCTGTCTTTTAAAAAATATATATGCTTTGTAGTCTAAACAATTAAGGAAGCGTTTGTTTATTTCGTATTTTTACCAGGTACCACCTTTATTCAGAAAAACGAGCATGTATTTTTATTCATTTATTTGTATTAATTTGAAAATACACGTAATGTTTTTATTTATTTACTTATTGAATTAATCTATTGGCTCATCGGTATTTCTAGTACACACTCAATCCAACTAGATGATTATCATCTTCGGATTTTGTCTGGAAATTCGGACCATCGTTATAAAAAGAATGAGCAACAGTGCTATTTTTTTTCTGTAAAAGATAAAAAAAGATCCATATACTTTGTTAGGAGAAGCAGATACAATTGCCTTATTGAAGCATGTTGTACCAGGATATAGTGCAAGAGCTTCCTTATTTGGTGGTCATTTACTGCATTTTTGGCTTCATCCGTTTTTATGATGAAATAAATGATAGCATCCTTTCATTTAAGCGATAGTGTATATTAATAGCAGATAATGCATTTGTTCTGCCTCATTTCAGTCAATATTCTCAACCGCGTACCTTTAAATAGTCATTGTGTTTGCTATGCTTATACTCACCATCTTTATTCTGTTTTAACTTTACTAGCTCTAATCGTGAATGTATTGTATAGTCTTTCCTAATATCCGTTTCACATCCGGGGCATTAAACAATTTGCCACAAACTCAGCGTAAAAGTTAAAGTTATGCCAACAAATGTAGGTTTGTAACCATAGTTTCGGTAGGAGGAATTCTATAAAAGTTTAGTGGCTAAAACAAACAAACAGAAATTGTATAAAAAAGGAAATTTCTTTACTTTGAATTTCTTATATTTGATTCGCGCTTTTTGTATGTACTGCCTTATGTTTTTTTAAGAATATCTTATTCACCCTGTTAAGTAAAAATGGCCTTTCTTCTATCTCTTTTTATTGAGACTCATATTACTAGGTTTTCAAGTGTGTCCTTAATAACTTTATTCATATATACTGATTTAATTGAATATGCCATGTAATTAAAATATGATAAGTCATTATACATTGGCCCTGTGGCTGATAATACAATGTCACTTCTATAATTGTCCTTTGGTTTTTGATGAATTGAGCATGCTATGTCTGTTTTATAAATTAATTAGGTTAATTAATTTGCTTCGTTGCTATTATTATGATTATGATCATAATTGCCTTTCTTAATGTCAACAGATGATTGAGATTTATTAGGAGTTTCAGACGCTACGCTCTCTTCCTTTTGAATAGCAAGGAAATCATATAATTCCGTTTCTTTGATTGCATTAACTTTTGCTACGCAATCTAAATGTGATTTACGATCCACTTCTAATTTTTCTTTTCTCACGCATAAAAACAAAGATATCATTGCATGCCCTTGATTTGTTTTTAAATTTTTCTTCACTCTCCTTTTATGATTTATCAAGATAGAAACAAAACGTTTTTGTGTAATTTCGATATATATATTGAGCTCCCGCTTCTACAAACCTCATCGTCATATGCTTATTGTTGTTTTCCTTTTTTTTGTAAATGTAAAAACACACACCAAGTAAAAGATGCACAAATGTTTAAAAATAAACATCAAGAAAACAAATAAAAATAGACAACAGGTATTATAGATATCGATATAGAAAAACAATAAAGACAATTGAGAACAAAGTGATCTTCATCTGTAGGCAGATACCACAGACAGAACGATCCAGATTAAAGTAATTCGATCGACAAAGATGAACATCAATATACACAAATGCATGTGTATTATTCAAGATGATAGGCTATAGTGATTTCTTTTTGTTCTATTGTGTTCCAATTGGAGAGGATTAGATGCATCAATTCAAACAATGTCGTTTATTTTTGTCTTTCTGGAATCTTGGGAAGACTTCAAAAAGATAACAAAAATAATCAAAGCCGCCTTGCTCTTCCTCATGACTATTTCCCACATTTTGGATGTAAATAGACAACCAGAATGATCCATTATTATGGTAATAAACTGTTATATTAAGCTTCGTTTATTTTTATAATTAGTAAATGTCAATAACAAATGATATAAATAAAAAAGGAAAGAAACAAAAAGGAAAGAAGGTCCTCCTTTTTATATACTATGAATCATTGCTATTGCCATTTTCCACTTGCAACAATGGCTATCACCAATAAAAAGGTCTACATGGAAAATTAAAAATATAAAAGAGAAATATTGTTATGTTTTTGTTAAAAAAGAAACGAATATAGTGTAATTTGCTTCTAAAAATACTATGAGTGTTTAACATGACCACACGTGAGGTCAAACTTGATTAAAGCATTTTTTTGTTACACATTGATTGACGTTGCACCAATCTAAGTGTCTTTTTGCTCCGCATATATTAGGCAATCCAATTTCTGAAAAAAAAGTCTTTAAAACTAAGCTATCACTGTATTATTTTCGTTTTCTTTCTCATAGATTTCTTCCTTCCTTTTTTTTTTCTTCACTCTAATAGAAAAAAACACATTATAATGAAGTTCAGTCTTGCAGTAGTTTCTTCTTCTCTATTATTAAGCTTGTCTCAAGCTGCTCAGGTTACATTCAATGTCATTGCTCCCTCTGCCACTGATGTAAAGGTATCAGTAAATGGTCAACAAACCGCTCTTACCGCCAGCGATCCTAATGTTCCTTACTTCAGTGGTGCTGCCGAAGTTGGTTCTGCCACAACCTACAACGTAACTATATTATTTTTATAGATAAGAGCCATTGCAATTTTGTTTCTAACATTTGTTCATAGTATGTTGTAGGCGGTAATACAGAAAGTTTCAATCGCAACCTCGATTCATCACAGGGAAAGACACTTAACGATTACTACAACCGTACTGTTACATACGCCAATCTTCCACAACTTCCTTGGCCCATTGCAACAGATGTAAGTAAAAAAAACAAGTATGCAAAAACAATAGACCCCTGAGAGTAGTTGAGAACAAAAAGAAATCTCCATCTACATTTCCTTTTTGGAAACATTGATCCTAAAATAATACGATCGGTTTTCCAATGATTTGTTATCCACTAATAATCGACCTCTCAGGGACCTAAATATAGTAATTTATATTTTTATACCTCGTACTAATTAAATTTCCCTCTTTTTTTATTTCTTTTCTTTCCCATAGCCTCAATGGACTCGTGGTGGTGCCAAACCTGCAATCTATGATGATAACTATATTCCCAGTATTTTTATCAACGGTGACTCTACCGCTTTAGATAGCCTTGTTAAGAATGTACCCGCCGATGTTATTAGCACCGCCGCTACCTTCGTTGGTTCCAACTTTACAAACACCTTCAATAATGTCAGTTTCTTCATCCACGGTGCCGGTAAGAAGAGCAACAATGCCAAGCAATCTTGGGCTATTGAATTGAATGGGGATGATGTCATGGGTGGTAGAACCATGTTCAAGCTTCGTCATATGGAAGAAGATCCTACTCAGATTCGTGAACGCCTTTATGCTGATATCTTGCATGCTATGGGTACATATGCCAATCTTGCCACTATGGTCAGACTTTTCATCAATGGTCAGTTTTTTGGTACCTTCAACATGGTTGACGATATCGTATTCTACTCTTACATTAGAGGTCAGTTCTATGCTGGTACTCCTCCCTCCGCCTATGGTCCCCTTTTCGATGGTGCCACTGGTGCTGATTTCCTCTATCATCCTGAAGGTCTTGATGGCTACTCTAACTGGACACCTGCAGTCGGAAGCCCTGAAGATTACGATGCATTTGATCCTCTCTGTAAAGCATTCAACGAAACTGATGTTACTAACAATGACGCAGTGGCTAATTTCGGAAAGATGTTTGATATTGATCACTTCTTGCGTTTTATGGTCATGGAATATTTGACCGGTGCCTGGGACAATTACTGGATGTTCCAATCCAACGATGGTGCCTACAAAGATCCTACCAATAACAACATGTGGTACTTTATTGACCAAGATTTCGATGGTACCTTTGGTGTCAACTTAGCCGAACCTGAAGGTGAAGGTTTCTTGGCTATCTCATACAAGGACTGGCCTGCCCGTTATCCTGGTGCTGTTTTAATTAACCGCCTATTACAAAACAATGATACCCAAGCAAAATTCCAAAACTACCTTACCGAAACTGTTCGCGTTCTCTTCAATAATGTCACACTCACAAACCGTGTCCTTGCTATTCACGACTTTATCTTACCTGATCTTCAAGAAGATCGTGCTGTTGTCCAACAATCCCCCGGTATCAACTATGGCTGGAACTTTGACCAGGTCACTCAAAACTTGTGGGGATCTGTTGCTGCCCCCAATGCTAATGGTGGCGGTGCCGGTTACGGTTTGATCCAATGGATTTCTTCTAAGGCCGATGCCATGGCCAAGGAATTCAACATTCAAATTGTTACTGAACCTCAATATCCTCCCAGTGGTTCCAACACAAGTTCCGTCAAGCCTTCCGGTAGCAACGGTAGCCCTTCCAGTGGTAGCGCCAGCTCTTCAGGAGCCACCAACAACAATGGCCAATCTGCCAGCAGCAGCAGCAGCAGCAGCACCAGTGCTGGTATCCACACCACTCCTTCCACCCTCACCATTGCAGCACTCTTATCCGTCATTGCTGCTGCTGTACTCTAAATTATTCTATAATTCTCCCTCCATATATATTAATTAATAATACACATATCAAATTAGTAGTAACACTTTGATCAAAGTTTATTTTTAAAAAAATATCTATTAAAGTCAATTTCGATATTATAATTCCTTCTTAATTTTCTGTTTTCATTTTTTGCATTAACGATGTTTTGTACAAATTATCGTATATTCTTTTCTTGTGATTGGGAAACTTTAAAGGACCATTAGATCTTTGGATTTTACTTTTTGTGACACACACGTTCCTCAATTCCTTAAAATGGATTAAAGAAAAACATTTATATATATAATTTTTTTTAAAAGAAAGGTTGCTGTTGTTTTTGCTGCTGTTGCTGCTGCTTCACTTGAGAAGCAGAGGGAGGGGGAGGAAGTAAGGGTACAAGGCCATTGCTAGATGAACTATCATTGGCAGCAGGACGAGGTCTTGTTCTCTTGGCCTATTATTATTATTACATAAGTAAACTTCCAGGCCAATGATCGTAGCTGACTTACCCCGACGTTACCAATGGTGATATTAATGGTCTGTCCTTCCTTTAAGCTATAGTCTTTTTTGGGGACTGTTTCTGCGTGAGCAGCACGTTCAGCTGCATCCTTTTCGGCCCTTAGTTGCCTATCCGAGAAAATAAAAATCTTGTGATTAAAACAAAGTGATCCAATACATATTTATATAATTTTCATTATATTTTTACTTTGCGAAATCTTGAAGTGCGACATTGAAATCAAAAGCGTCACTACGTTCTTGGAATCCCATACCAATAAAAGCATGGCGTCCTGTGTATCGTTTTATATATATGTAAATAATTTAGATGGCTTCGTCTTTTTTTGTTATTTCCTTTTTTCCAGATTTTTTTATATTACTTGACAATTTTAAATACCAGTTCTATTTACCATCACTTTCAATCTTTAATACAAAATAACGACTTGAATCCAATACAGCTTCCACCGAGTTTGAATTTACTTCGTAAGGGCAGACAGCAAAAACTTCGCCTATTAGAGCAATAAGGATGAGGGTCCCTTTCATTTGCTTCCTTCCCTTTTTGTTATCCTCAGTTACCTGTGCTATTATCTTCCATACGAATATCGCACTTCTCTCCCTTGGTAATGATTCTTAATCTACCTTTCCATAAGAAAGAGGTTGCCAAATCACCCCATTCTGCTGCTCTTTATTTTTTTTCCCTCAATGTTAGATTAAAGAAACACACATATACTTCATCTGAGCTATACCTGTAACCTCTAGCAGCTGTTCTAGGAGGAATCTTATAAACTTGAAAGAAATCTGTTATTTCATCTTGAGCTTTAAGAATAAGCATATATTATTTTACCGAAACACTCGCGAATAATTAAAATAACACTTTCATAATCGTTGTCCATTTTGAATAACAGCAAAAACAAAAGTCTGAGGAACACATGTGTTCTCTCACTTTCATCAAAATAAAAATAAAAAAAATCGATGCGGAGGTTTAATATACATTTACATTTTGCCATGGCAACCAAAATATTGAGATGTCTAAAGTTAAAGTTTGGTTTTTATTTTCCTTTTGATGCGATCACAGGTCTTAACGCAGGAAGTACCATCATCATGGACTCTTCTAATCTAAGAGAGCGTGTGCCACTCTTTCCGTTGGGATCAATGAACAAGTCAAACAGCTCTGCTGCTTCATCACCTCCCATTTTCAAATCTTCATCGGCTTCGATTGCCTCTTCTAATCCACCTAAGGGACCACCAAAAGCGATCAATAAATGTCTAAGTATAAAAAAATATAAGTAAATTCACAATAATATCCATCATCAAGTATGATACTTTACTGGAAAGGCTTCACTGAATTGAGTGCATTTTCGCTATACAAATCTTTGCCATTTCGATCACTCACACCAATTGAAAAATCATACCCATCCTTAAACGGACATTCTGTCATCACGCGAGAGACTGATGAAGCCAAACGTATATTATATCCCCAATAAAGCCCGCTCTTTTCACGAGGTGTTTTTGGGCTCACCACCTTGGCAGGTAGAGGTTTTTGTCCCTTTCGCGTCTCTGATGCGGAAACTGCTTCATTGAACTCGACGGTGACTCGCACACCTGACTGAATGGCGCGATCAATGCGAGCACGTCTAAATAGTCCTACATCTACCACTGTACTATCGGTTTCATGATTGTTATTTGATTTATCGAGTGTCACTCCTTCTCTATAAAGTGTTGTTTCTTCCATACTAGGGTGATGAGGTACATCCAAAGGAGGTAGCAACCCTAGATCAATTTCTTGTAAGTACCCTCTATACTACTACATGGCTTTTTATATATGTAGATCTCACCTGCGAATTTTAAATCTGGACTGATGGGTACAAGTGCCTTACGAAGGTATTGGGGGGTTTCCATGTATTGAAATACTCTTGCGAGAAATAGATTGGAGTTGATTTTTGCCTGTGTCGACTGTACTTTATCCTCATAAATAACAATCTCATCCACTGAATTGATGACGAGGGCTCTAGCAATCTTTTCCTCCAAATAAGTACAATTGTCGATAATAAACACACAACATCAACAATATACCTGTCCCGCAAGAATTGTTTTCATTTCCAAGGTAGGTGCACTCTCTATGATGCTACTGGGAATAGCCACACTTGTTGTATACTGTCTTGGCTTACCGCTGAGGATGTCCTTCACTTTATTTATATCTTGTGAATGTAATATGCTTTTATTTTGTTCATAACTGCGATCTTTGTCATATAAAGGCCCCGAGAGAGATTTGTTTTCGTATGTTTTTGCTCGTTTATTGCTTTGATTCGTGTTGCCAGTGTTGTTGGTTGGAGGCGTTTTATTCTTGTTCTTTTTTCTCTGTTGTTTTTGGAGAATGCTTTGATTAACAAGACAAAAAAGGGGACGGTGCTTTATTTTTCTCAAGGGTAATATATACTTACTGATCTATAGAAATCTACCATTTTATTTTTAAAAAAAAAGAAACTTTGGGATATCTTTATAATAAAATAAAACAAGTTGAATATCATTTTAAATTTGGAGATGAAAGGATAAACGGTCACAGAAAATCTGGCTAAGTTTCAAAATTGCATGATTTTCTTAAGTTTCAAATATCGATTTTCTTAAGTATTTATGAAATGGAATACAATATAATAACATTTACATTTTTGATATTAAGAAGGAATAGGATGACACATCATCACTTGCTTTTTATCCTAAACATGAGAATGCTCATGGGTATCATCACCCCATTTTATATCGTATTAAAAAGAGCGGTTTTATTATTTACTTTTTTTGGAAAACAAAAGAAAGAAATATGCATCTTCTCTAAAATCAGGCTGCACTTTGAAGCACATGGTTATATTGACTGGGTGGTTCCAATAAATAAATATATACATTACTAAATAAGCAAAGAAAACGAGATATACCAATAAAAAAGAGTGTCTGTATTGTATTTGTCTTGTTTAATAAGAGTTAAAAAAAAATAAAGATGGATATATGGAAAGGGTTTCTCTTCATTTCAGCAAACAATGCACATCATTATAGTCTTACAGAGCAAGTCACTATATTTGATAAAGCTCTTCATTTAATTACATATAATAAACCTTTTTCAGTAAAAAAATAAAATAAAGTAAAGCAGTAAAAAGTAAAACAATGGTTGCAGGCTTAGTTCAACTAATAAAATGCTTCAGCCTAATTGTATAATTGTAATCCCTTCATGCTTACATGCA
>VCJG01003288.1:0-10197 GCA_024140375.1 Backusella westeae | reverse complement strand
ATTTTTTTTTTTTTTTTTTTTTTTTGATTCGGGAAACTTTTAAGTTGGGGGAGAGCGGAACGAGCTGCATGTTACGTCAGACCTCGCATGCTAAGTTGTTTTTTATTGTTTCCTTTCTTTTTTCTTTCTTTTGTCTCTTTTCTCTCTTTTTTTTAATTTTATTTGTTAACAAGCATGTCAAGCCAAGCTAAAACTAGAAGAATAGCAGTACTCGGTGCTCGTGCAGTTGGTAAGTATGACGAGTCTTGGCTTGCAAACTTTAGTCTGAGTTGGCTTTATTCTTAAAAATAGGAAAGTCCTCATTGGTTATTCAGTTTTGTGAAAACCACTTTGTCGATAGTTACTACCCAACTATTGAAAACACCTTTACAAAAACTATTAAATACCGAGGAAATGGTAAACAAAAGAGAGAGAGTGAAAAAAGAAAAAGAGAGATTTGTAACATTGTGTTGTTGTAATTAGAATACAGTGTAGAGATTATGGACACAGCTGGTCAGGTAAACAAAGAGAGAGAAAGGCGACTGGTAACCATAGTAACCTTCTTTTTTATAGGACGAATATTCCATTCTTTCCTCCCACCACGCTTCTAGTATGAACGGCTATGTGCTTGTATACTCAATCGCCTCCAGATCCAGCTTTGATATGATCAAGATCATTCGTGACAAAATATTAGACTTCACTGGCTTGGAGAATGTACCCTGTGTTATTGTCGGCAACAAGTCAGATTTAAACATTCAGAGACAAGTGTCAGTAGAGGAAGGAAAGGAGCTTGCACAGGAATGGCAATGTCCAACTATTGAGACCTCCGCAAAGCACGACGAGAATGTTTGTAAGTCGTCAATAATAACAACAAATAAAATGTGTTGTTAACTTGGTTTTTTTTTTGTAGCTAAAATATTTGATTTACTCATTGCTCAAATCGAAAAAGCAAATAAACCTCCAACCGAAGAGAAGGGTGGCTGTATCATTGCATAAATTCAATCTTATTTCTTTTTTAGCATCTTTTCTTTATTATTATTGTTATCGATCCCTTTTCTCTCTCTCTCTCTCTCTTTTGGTTTTTATTATAAAATCGAATCAGATGCCGCCGTCATGGTCATTTTGAAACTTTTTTTTTTCTGCCTTTTTTTTTCTGCTTTAATTTGTTTTTGCTTTTTTGTTTTTCTTTCGCTTTTTTTGTCAAAATTACTTTGCTTTCTCAACATAATAGAAACGCATAGATAAAAAATGTCAAGGAAAGAATCGGAACAACTGGATAAGTTGTTGCTTGTTTTCGTTCATGGATTTCGAGGATCATCTACCAGTTTTAAGGTTGGAAACCAGTGATATGTGATTAACAACAATCCTTATACCTTTTTAGGACTTTCCGAACAGATTACAAACCATCCTAACAAACACCATCAAAGCAGATGTCGAGGTCGATGTTTATCCTTCGTACAAGACGGCTGGGTATGTCTTGTTTATCGATGATATACACCCAACTCATTCACCCTTATCATTTTCATAAAGAGAGCTGAGAATAGCAGTGCGAGACTTTTCAAATTGGTTGTGTGATAAAGTAAAGGTGATAAAGGACGAAATCGATCGATTTGAAAGTAAAGCCAACATCATGATCGTGCTATTAGGTCATTCGATGGGTGGTATTGTTTGTAAGTCAATAAAAAAGGGAGGGATCCAAATCACTCATCGTATTTGATAAAATCAAAATAAATAAATAATAAAAAGCGGCTGAAACTATACTACGCTTTCAAGAGGAGGAGCATAAAGCCAAGCTGTTAGGGGCCAACATAATAGGCCTTTTAACTTACGATACCCCATTCTATTCCATCAGCAGAAACTTTATTGCTGAAAAGGCATGGTCTGGTGTGGACCATGTGAACAGAGGTATTGGTGACTTGTGGAACGCTGGAGCTGCCATTTGTACCGCTGTCACCGCAACAAAAGCAATGGGACGCATGTCTCACCTTGGTACCGAGGCCGGTAGAAAATGGGGGATTGTCGCAGGTGTCGTTAGCGTTACCGCTCTGGGCGCTGCTGCGTTTGTCGCTCGTCAAAAAATATCTTCTAATATCACAAATGCTTACCAGGAACTGACCTTTGTGAGTGATTTAACGGATATCCATGGTTTGAATGAAAGGTAAACGGATCTGCATACATTCAATTGTATTTGCATTCTCCTTCTTAATTCCGTATTTTTTTTTAGAGTAAGCAAGTTGCTACAAGTACCTGATATTTCTTTCAGATGTTACTACGTAAAAGTAAGTTTACATCATCTCTATATATAGGTGATATCATCCGCTCACTCTGATGATGCACAACCCCTTTAGCTGAGCCATGGAAATGCATCAGAAAATGCAATACCAAGAACTTTCATCACTCTACCACCACCTGAAACTGCTGAATACTTTATACCTATTCATTCACCGGCCATTGATGAAGTGAGTGCTCATGTTAATATGTTTGATCCAAACAAGACGGAGGATTATTACGAAATGGGTACAAATTCAATATTTCTGATCTCTGAAATGGTCTCTAAATTTCAACGAGAGCATTCACCGCATTTGATCACTTTTTAACAATGACACTGAGGAAATACCTAAGCTATTGGTTTTTCGAGTGAAATAAATAAGATTTTTTTATTACCAAATTAGGATTTATGAGCAACACAGTTTACATTTCCAAAGGGTGTACTAAATGTATCATGACATAAGCCTCATGATATTTGTATATCATATACTACATCTAAATTAGTGTATATTGTTATTGATTGGTACCTTGTTATACTATGTCTCTGTTTTCTCGATCTCAACTATTAAAACTTACAGTCATTTTAATTACATCATTATTCTTTTAAATATAAGACTAAGAGAGCTAGGGTATTATATTGTCATGTGTCAACATCAGTGCAATCACAATGTCAACCACCATTCCTGTCACTATGAATGATCCGTTTCTCTTGAATTTGTGTATCCAAACACTAATGTTTTTGGATGAGTATATCTTGCTATTATTAAAAATTGAATTCAATGTTTACAAAGTCAATTGATTGCTATTTCGTAATTCATAAATCAAAAATAAATATTTAAATTGATCTATCCTTCGATACAGACTCATGTGTTGATATCTTTTTTTCTAGTATTCTCAATTTAGAAATGTCAATTTCACTTAAACCAATGATACAGCTAAATAATTGACAGCTTGTCTTTTAGTCGTAAAACTAAATAAGGGATCTACTGAAGTTACAACAGCTGAAAGTGAATTGCCTACGGAGATCAAAGTATGATGTCCAGTTTTGTATACAATGGCACGTCATTGACTTTCATTGAATCAAGAACGATATGTTTTCTTCAAAGAATGGCACCAAGCATTAAGTGTCAACATCTAGAGACATATGTACAACCTTTACATCAAAACAATTACCAAAATACGAATGGGGTCTGATAGTTTTCAATAGACAATGGGGAATGTTGCTATATTGCTTTGATTAGTGTGATGGTACCTTTGAAAAGTTTAATTTGTAGTTAAATAGTCCAAATAACAACAACCTGTGTAGTTCACCTGCTAAAGTAGGCAAAGTTTGTATCTCAAACATGTCTGATTTAGTACTCTTTGTCATTCGAAATGGCAGGTTTTTTTTTTCCTGGTTTATTGTCTTTCCTCTAGGCTAACTGCATTAAATCAAACATGGATTTGAACCTTTTTTTTTAACCGTTTTTTTACTTCAAGTTTATCTCACTTTACCTAAAGAAAATAGGCTTGATTGTTCACCATCATTCACATTAAGTTTGTTGGTAGTTAAATGTCTACTTGTTTGCTTTATTAAATTAATTCGATAGTATATGTATAAATATGAAAATTACAAAACGGGAAAAAAAAGAAATCACAAAATTACAGAAAATAGATGTATATGTATATAAGGTATATGTATGATGTGCGTTTTTTTTTTTACATTGGTAGCACCAAACCAGATTGGATCTGAACAGGCATCTTCAGGGCATTACCAAATAAAGAATTAAGCAAAGCGCCCACGCGATTCAATACCTCGGATGCATGATGGGTATCCTGATGGTACTGATCAGCAAATCGTCTCATCTGTACAAGACTCGATTGCAATGATTGCTGGATGGACTGGAATGTTTTGAGGGAAACAGACTTGATGTACTCGTCTTTTTTTAATTGGATAAAGTCACTCAAGAGGAGCTCGGCCATCCAGGTCGCTTCCGAGGATGCAAGGGAACGAACAGCTGTCTGTGCAATCTCGAGTGCCATCTCGGCTTCGCTGTCTTGCTTCTTTTGGGTGAGCGCGGTGATGAGCTGGTTGATAGAATCAAGGTCAACTGTGATAAAATCGATGCGTTCATCCATGTATTGTGGTGCGGAGGGGTCAATGTCGTAGATGCAGCCCTTGGCTTCTTCTTCTAGGACGGATTGACGTTCCGATAAAAGCTCATGCTGCTCTTGAATCAAGCGATCACTCTAGGGGAGAGGTACTGAAATTTAGTTTGATGAATACATAAAATAAAAGTATTATTTTTTACCTTTTGATAAAGCTCCTTCACAGCTTTATCTGTCGCTGTACGTTGAACATAAAGTGCAACAGCCTCGTTAATAAGCTTCTTCTTCTCATGAATAGACTGCTTTCCATTAGAAATGGAACTCTTTTGCTGTTGCTTTTGAGGATGGATTGTATTTGCATAATGAGCCACTTTTGTCAATAACTCATCGTCGTCAAGATTTTTCCTCTTCTTTGCATGCATGACCTTTTTCATGATGACTGCAATCTTTTTCATTTGGTCGTTTAGCAACAAAGCCTGTTCTGACGCCCTTGCAGACACCATCTTTTGAATACAGAGGTCACGATCGAGTCTCTTGTTGAGGGTCTTGAGCTGCGTTTCTTGACGCTTCATGTTTAAAATCACCTTGTCATACTCGCTGGATTTCTCCTTTGACTGGGCCACATGTTGTTTGAGCACTTTGCTCGTTTTGTTGCGCTCGTTTGTAAGTTTGTCAATCTGTGACTTAAGCTGGCTTTGAGCAGATTCGTTTTGGGTGCGGACACGATCCGATTTTCGGATAAGTTGGGTATGCTTTCGTCGAAGTGTTTGATAATCTTTCACTTGCTTTTTGATGCGAGATTCATAATGATTTTTGGAATCAGATAATGCTTTTTTATGCTGTGAAATGAGTGTTGTTTTTTTGGTATTGAGAGCTGCAAGATCTTTGGAGAGCTTTTGGACTTCTTCCTCTCGGGCGCGCTCGGATTGTTCGAATTGATTGATTAAATGGGTTTTTGCGTCTACCATATCACTAAGCTTGGTGATGAAGTTGGCTTGGTCTGTTTTAGATGGCTGATCTATGGTAGTCCATCTTCTGTTTTTATTATGGCTATTTCTCTTTTTATAGTTTGCGATAGGGGGAGAAGCAGCAGCAGCAGAAGTAGATGAAGCCTTTATTATTATTTATTATTATAAAGATGGAAAAAATTCATGTATAATTGTTAGCTTATTTATAAACATAGCTGATGTAAACTATTTTTTCATACCTTGATTGATTTGATGTATTCAATTTCACCTTCCAAAGTTCTTTTTGCATCTTGAAGCCATTTCTTGTTACTGCTATTGTATTTATGGTTAAAGCTCCCATGTTTTCGTGATTTTATTGTAGGAATGCGGGCAGATTTAGTAGTAGCACGTTTAGGTTCATAGCAACCCCGTCTCTTTCTACTAAGACTGCTTGAAGCAGAAACTGCAGTAACGGTTGTAGACGTGGTAGATTCGGAAGAAGGAGAGCCAACCAATGTAGCAGACGAATCGGCGTGCTGAATTGTTGCAGGTCTTTGTACTTTCTTTAGCTCTTCTTGTGCTTTCAAAAGTTCAATTTGAAGGGTATCAATCATTTTGATATAATTAGATACAAGAGTAGTCGTATCGTTATCACCTAGCATCTGCTTGTAACAATCACGCTCGTATTTTGTGTTGCTCAATTCAGTTTCCATCTGATACAAGTTATCATTCAAAGACACTACTTGTAGTTTAAGCTTGTCCATTTCATCATTAACTGCATGCAGAAAATCATCAGAACCCCTAAGTTCTTCCTTGAGTTTAACAATAACAGCCTTGAGAGCAGCAACCGAGCCATCCTGGTCTTGATGTAGCTGCTGATTGATATGAACAGTATTGCGGATATTTCGAGCACGGTTAGCGTACTTGAGTGTATTCAAGGTCTCTGGAATGTTACTGGAGTGTGGTGATACACAGGCCAACATCAATGTTTGGCTATTGCCTCCTAAACTGTCTTGCAGTAATCTAGTAAGTTTGGAATCCCGATATGGGATGTGCGACACGCGACGTGAGGGATCTCCCAACGCCGAAATGACATTTCCGAGGGCTAGTAACCCAGAATTGATCGAAATCCCTTCTTTTGCTCGATCTCCTACTGCATGTGTACGTTTCAACTAAATTTATATTTGTCAGTCAAGAAATACATGATTAAAGTTAAAGTTTTTAGATAACCTACTCGTTCTGAGCCTGCCAGATCAACAAAATGAAATTTAGAAAATATGTGTTGCTTATCTTGAGTTGCTTGTTTCAAACTGACAGAAAAAATAGCATGGGATCGTGAAGACGTAGAATTCATGCTAGTGTATGCCGTTTTACGGTTAACAGAGCCTTTTTGTAACATCCTAAAAATAAATAAACAAAATTGTAAATAAACAAATCAAAAAAATAATAAACAAAATGCAATGAGGGGGTTCTCTTTTTTTTTAAAAAAAAGGGGAGGAGGCGTAAAAAAAACATACTCTATTAGTTGTATTGGGCTATAGACTGTTTCCTCATGTACGCCATGCCAATTTATGTTTCCATGGCTATCTTCTCTGATTGTTAAATTGAAGCCAGGAATAGGATTTAAAAGATCAATCAAATCCTCATTGTGCAACTCAAGGAATGATACGCAAACTTGACATGAGTAACCTTGCTGACTTTTTGTCTGAAGATTGTCAAATAGTGAGTAAATGAACCTGGGAATGATACCATCTTGATTGGTTTGCTGGTGATCAATACCCATACTGTAGGTTTTTCCACTGCCGGTTTGACTTTTGAAAAGTGGTATATGTGAGTTATGTTTTGTATTGTTTTTTGTTATTTATAATTATATAATTACCCATAAGCAAAAATGGTAGAATTATAACTAGATGTATTTTTATTTTGTAAGCATTTGTGAATATAGCACAATGAATAAATATTTTCTTTACCCTTCAAGAAATTTATTTAAAAGTGGAACAACACTGGTATTGTAGATTTGTTCTTGGTCTGCTAAAGGTGGGTAAACATAGTCGTAGCGGAATGCTCTTTCGTTTTCCAGAATAATCTGCTGCTGCTCAACAATACATTGTAATGCATCTTTCCCGCTATCTGTCATTGGGCGGACCCGAACTGCCACTCTTTATTATAAACTTTTAGTATATTCTCACATTCTATGTTAATAAAAAGGGAATTCTTTTACCTCACTGATGATGAAGGCATACTTCAAGAAAAAAAAAAGATGAGGCAAAAGAAATATGTGTGAGAAGATAAATAAATATAAGTGAAAGAAATAACAAAAAAGAGGCAAAAACAAAAACAAAGTAAGAAAAAAAAAGTTTATAAATTATACATAAAAATAACCTGATACATTTTGTTTTCTTTTAGTGAGAAAGAGGAAAAAACAGGGGGAAAGGGGGTGTCGCGCGCGCGCAAAAAAAGTCATATGGAAGTGGAGTTCAATTATCCAAATTATATTATCGTCAAAACTCTATTTTGATCAAGCCAACCTCGTGTCGCTCTTTTTTGGCAAACGCCTTTTTTTTCCTCTCTCACTCACTTTCATGCTAGATACTAACCTTACTTGGATTTGTTTTGGATTACACATTGTTGTCTCTACACCTTTTTCTATCTCATTTACAATGCAAAAAAGGGGAATATAAAGGTTCATGATCGTCAAAGCATATTATGAATATCAGTTGAGCATGTCTTGAGTTCTATGTTCAGTAAATCTAGTCTTATGCTTATATTATGACTTTTTATTAAATAATACCCTTAATTGATCACACATTTATTAATCGAATTTATTGTTTTTTATATGTATTTATTTGGTATATAAATATGTATTGCACTTATTGTTTTTTTATTTTGAGCTCTTTTTGTTTTGTCTTTATCCAAACAACATAATTCGTTTCTGTAAAAGATAACCTGCATTTAGAATCAAGTTCATATTTGACCTAATGTTTTTAAGCACGAATAAAAAAAGGAAACAAAGAAAAAACATTATAAAACGTACCCAAACCTTTTTGGCTTGTACGCCATCGAAAAATTTAGGATTGACTGACTGCTAAAAAAGTACACTTGTCAACCAATGTAAAACTTTTCGATAATGTTTCATCGTATAAATGTGGAATGAATGTTAACAAAGTACGATAATAGTAAAATAAATAATTTCTATATTTAACTAAACTAAAATAAAACAGGGATAAATACTATAACAAAGCTATCATCAATAGATGTATATAAAACTATCATTACAACATCTTGAAATACAAATTAAAGATTACACATATATTTTTGACTGAAAAAGCTAGAATTTCTAAGCCCAAATGTGTGGGATGCGATTGTAACACTGGTTCCTTTATGTAACCTTTTGGGTTGAAAATGGCAATACTTACCAAAGACTTTGAACAGCCAATGATGTTTATTTGTTATCATTAGAGTATTTCGTATTGTTCTCTTTGAAGTTCTCAAGCACTATTTTCAGGTTACTCTCCCATAATAAGATTACTTTTCATTGTGATCATTCATGCTAAACACCTTTCTCCTATTTTTTTTTGGGGGGGAGCAAGGCGTACTTTATTTTTTACTTCATCCTCGTACTACAATAAGTGCATTTGAGTCTCTTTATATACAAAATCAAATGACAGGCTAGTTCTTTTAGAAATAGCAAATCATTTTTATCAGATTCAGCAAAATAAAAATTCTCTACAACAATAACGTTCAGATCATATCAAATAGAGGACCTCATTATGAATCTATATACGAATATCCAAGTTGAATTGAGGCCTAATGGTGTAACAGTTTTTTGATAGATCATCAATTACACAAAAGCATCGGTAGTACATTGCAAAATGATCTGTTATTGATAACTTTTTTTGAAGACAACGCAACCTGTTTATCTTTCATTTTCTGGATGTTCGTACACTCGCACGTTACTATTATCCAAATTTGTTATCTCTCTCATTTTTATTTTTTTTGTTATCTTTATCTTAAATATTTTTCCCATTGCCTCTTAGTTTTTCCTTTTTTTGTGTTCATCCATGAAACTATTTGACTTTCTATGTTCTGTATTTATTCTATGACGTGATGAAAAAGACGGAAATTATCGCTCCTATTGCATCATGTCCCTTTTTATATAGTTGTTTTTAAATTGTCCAAATAAGGATTTTTTTTTCAAATTTCACAGTTAAAGAAATAGTGAACAGTGTTTGACAAATATTTTTTTAAAGATAAATATATACTTTTGCTAAAAAAAGATATATTACTTTTGATTCAGTTGATCCATCTTTTTCTATACATAAAAATTATTTCTAAATTAAATGTAACAAAAAACATTCATTGGTAAAAGTGTAATGCTTGAAAAAAGTCTAGTTTTGGATTTAGCAATAATAATAAAAACAATGAAATTATATGATTTTACACGCTCTTAGACAACAGTGCACTTATGCAACACACAAGATATACATTTTTACAATACGCGTAGAAAATATTTAGTCAAGTCTAATCTAAATAGTTTAAGTGAATTTTACAATATATTCTTCATTTTCTTTTTATCGAATTCGCAAATAGATCATAAGAGACGTCCCTGCTTTTTTTCTGATCGCCTTATAATCGATCGTAAAACCATCCGCATGCTTTATTTTCTAACTAAAGAATTGCTGTTCTTGGGTTGCCTTTTCTTTTCTCCATTCTCTTCAAAATCAGGATTACGTGGACAAGGGTTTATTTGGTAATGTATACATGTATATTTTTTTTTCTATACCTTTGATAAGTCACCGTTTTTATTTTTAAAATAGCAAATATAGATGAAGTAGTGTCAAAAGAGAGGGGTTCTCAAGTTTATGGTCTCTTTGTGTCTGCTCCTGTTCTTGTACATCTCTTTTGGTGATTTATT
>VCJG01003286.1:8187-20719 GCA_024140375.1 Backusella westeae | reverse complement strand
TAATTTTTTTTTTTTTTTTTTTTTTTTGATACTCAGACTGAAGAGGCAAAGCGGGAGTTGATAAACCATCTGGTCCTTTGAGATTAGGTTTAGACCGGCTAAGTACATCTTTTATCCATGCTAAATTTTAATGAAACCAACGTGTAATAATTATTGTGTTATATATATTTAAAGAGAGATGTCAAGTGCTATCGAGAGCATTCTAATAAGTGTATGGGAGTAGGATGACCCTCCTTGAAAATGTATTATGCTTCACCTTCACCACAGACTCCTCCTTGCTATTTGCTACTTTTCGTCATCTTTGATGTTAGTATAATATACGCCACAATAAACTACGAAGATACAACGTTAACTATCGAGAATGATGCTATATAGAAAATTATTGGAACACAGATATTTTGTATGATAGAGCTTCTCTTATCAGATTAATCTAAAAAAATAGATATGTGGTAATTTTTTTCTGAAGTAAACGCTTTCCGAGCTTCTATAGTAAAAGGAAGTATCCTCGGCTTTTTTGAGGAGAGTAATAAAATATTTCATTATTCTTCTGATGTTTCTCTATGTACCATTACTATATGAGGTAACAGACAGAGCGAACCCAATTTTCTTAGATTTGAAAAAGGCTCAATTTGAAAATAACCCAACCTTAATGAAGTAATTTGTTTAGCTATGCTAAGAGCTTTTCTATATTTTCTCATTATTATTATTATTATTGAGAGTATGCTTAATAACATAATAAGATAACAGTAAAATCGGATGATCAAAAAAGGGGAAGAACAAGGAGGGAAATCTATCATCAATTTTTGAATTGACTCACCAAAAAGCTCCGCTCTAAACTATGGTTCTCCAATAGAGGTTCTACTATGCACATCTGGGATATTTGTTTATCAGATCCATTTTTGTTTGCACGACTCTCTTTTGCTTTTCTTTCTTTTCTTTCTAGTTTGATTATATTTTGTTTAATTTTTTATTTATATTTTTACGTGCGCGTTATTTATAAAGAAAAAAAGAGTTTATGCACATACAATTATATATTATAGAAAATTTTCGAGATTAAAGAATGTCTAAAGCGAATACCCATAATTATAAATTCCTGCCAGCTTGTCCTCTTCAAAGTTCAAACAGGTATACAGTAGAGAACAAAGAAAAATAAGCCAAAGCATCTAATTTGAAAAAATAGGCATGATTTCATATTACAAAATCGGCAGCAACCAATCCATGCTCGTATCAGTACTAATAATGAAAGAGGTAAATAGACAAAGGATCACTCTACGCCTAGTACAATATCTTTCTTAATCCCATATATTTTGCATACGCTACATCATTAATGTAATCTCCTCAAGTACTTATTTCTATATTTTTTATTCAGATCGCCGACCAATTGACCCACCTCCAATCGTTCAAATTAGATTAAGTAACGCTACTCAGCAACAGACTGAGTAAGTATAATATAAGATCATGTAAACAATTTATCTAATTATTATAAGTAGTGCTTTTCATCAAGATTCCTATTTCTTCATGTGTGCTAATCTTGTACACCCTACCAGTGATACCGAGATATATACTCCAACCCATAACGCATTATCCGGACAAACATCTTCATCAATGTATAAACTGAAGGACGTTGACAATAGTGGTGAGAAAAAAATACCGATTTGATATTATCTATAGGATTTAATGCGTCCCCAACTTATTGTAATTAACTAATATTTTTCCAGATTGTGCTTTCTTTATCTTTGGAGATCTTTCTGTAAAAGTTGAAGGTAGTTTCAGGTTAAAACTCTCACTTTTCCAAGTTACAATGTAAGTAGAAAAGGCTTTGATAAACTCAACTGCCATTCATCACGCTTCAATTTTCAAATAGGAATGGAGCTGTGTGCTTAAACTCGCTATTTACAAATGTTTTTACCGTCTACTCAACTCGAAAATTTCCTGGGGTGCTAGATTCTACTTTTCTCTCAAGATCGTTTTCAGACCAGGGAGCAAGGATTCGAATTCGAAAAGAAAATAGATCTCAAACGTAGGTCATATGTTATATTTAAAATAGACAACGTATATTAACCTTCAAGAACTTTTTTTTCTAAAAGTCCTGTATCCCGAAAAAGAAAACTTTCAATTCAAGATCAGCCTGGAGTTTCTTCTTCACTCACAACAACTGCCCCTCACCTAATATTGCCCCTTACATCACACCTATCACCCCCTAATCATTTTCTTCAGCACCAGGAAAAAAGTGATATGATGTCCCCTGACATTTATTGCGACAGAAGAAGTAGTTTAGCGAGTAGTGGCACTGATAGTACAAATTGCAGTGAGATTAACTCCAGTACTATTTATACCAACAAACCATTACACCAATCTCATAATATCAGCACGGAGAGGAATACCACTTTCTCACCAGAATTAACTCAGAATCAGGTATACATTAATAATAGTTCGACATCACCTCACTATGGGTACACAGTGCAAATATCAACACCATCTTTTTCTAATCAACTTCAAAACTGCCAAGAATATATCCAGCTACCGCCTCCATCTATAAAAATATCAAATAAACCGATCTCTAATTCAACTCTCGAGCTCCCTCCGCTACGAAACGTTGTAAGAAATAAAAGGTTAAAACCAAACGACGTGGAAGGTGAAGCAGTAGCTGCTATGATTCAACTTTCACAATTTTCAGAAAAAAAATAATCTCGCTGGTCGATAATCATAAACTTTTTTGCTTATTACATATTCCTCATCGTCATATGATACTTAATTCAAGGTAGAATTTACAAGTCTACCTTGATTTCTTTAATATGTAAAAATAGATCCTACTTACCAATACATTATCATTATTTTCAAAATTAATGCAATGTGTATTATATCTCCCTTCTTTTCTTTCTCAGTACGTGGTTGTGTTATTAATAAAAACAAATTGTCGTAATATTGTTTTACTTCTGTTATGATATACTTTTTTGAAGAGAGAGAGAAAAAAAAAAAGTAAGAATTTCAGTGGGACCATTTTGTCTATTTACATCATTTATTCAATATGCTTAGACTGATACGAATAAAAAAGAGATATATATAAAATCGGACTTTAAGAAAATACGTAAAAATGTTGGTTTTTGATTTGGTAGGGTATGATATGTGTACACTACTATATTTTAAACTGATAGAGCTTTGGTATTAAAACAGTAGATGAAGTGAGAACCTAATTTAATAGCGATTTGTGGAATAAGGAAAGTGGCAAAAACGAGAGGGTATTCCTGAGAACCAAATCATGAGAGAAGCGGAGAAAAATACACATCAAAGCAAAAAAAAAAAAGGGAGAAGACAACATAACTCTTGAGAGATTCAGGTATTTACTTCATTATGAATGTAGGTGCTTTCCAGAAGAGCATTAAAAAAGATATCACTTTTTTACAGTGACTAATTGCAATTTCTCGGAACAATTAGTGTAATTTTTTAATTTCGAGAAAATCAATAGTTCCAAAAGATCGGAAGCCCTCTTTCTTAAAAACCAGTTAACCCAGATAACCCAGAAAAAAAATCCTCAAGTAGAATTGTAATTAAAATTTGATGCTTTATAAGTTAAACATCTTGAGTTGCTGTGTTTCTGATAGCAAAATTGCTACGTAATTTTCTGCATGGTAGTTTACTATTACAATAGTCTGGAACACTGCCTCGCCATTGTTTTAATGTTTGTTCTATGATACAAAAACCTGGATTATCATTTTTTAATAAAATTAGTTTTTTATGCATTATTTATATATTCCATACAGATTGTTTTATATGTATTTATATATTTTCAATAAATTAGGATACTTTTATTGACTATAACGGGTCTCGAAAGGTCTATGAAGGCATGTATAGAAATACTCCTTTCATGCTCACAATAAGTTTTCATTGGTCTAAAAATGAAACTTTAAGCGCATCTGCAGCGTAGATCAAAGAATAACAAAACTTCTCCTCAGACAGCTGTCGTTTCCTGGTAAATGGTGAAACATATTCCTTAATGTTGTATTTAAAAAAAAAACACCCTTGCCAACTTTTGGAAAATATTTAATATAACAGGTCAAATCCCAGTTCTTTTGCATTCTTTTACAATATATTTATTCGAATATAATGAAGCCTGAACATTCAAACGACGCTTGGATCTATGAAAATGAAAGAAATATACCGCCTAGCAATGATTCTGGTGAAGTGTGCGTGTATATATTGAAATTGAATGCAACATTATGATACCAATATTTATTTAGTGATGAACCAAATTCTAGCCGTGTAAAAAAGCATTTTACTGATTCTGAACAAAGATCTTATTCCTTTGATGCCGATACAAAAGAGCAAGCTCAGCGGGCACCTATAACAGAAAATGAAGCAACAATTTTCATGCACTCTAGTCACGAATTCGATCAAGATTCAATGCTTCAAAATGAATCAGACGATATAATATCAAGAGAATCCAAAGAGCCTGTTAATTCATTTCACATAATTAATGGTAAGAATCAAAGGGTTAAACAATGATGCAGCATATACGAAATCAGCCTCGAATAAACCTTATCAGCATTTAACACATAAATATATAGGCGGCGGTTCTGACATTGATGCTCTACATTTTTATTCGGCCGATGACAGACAATCGCTGCAAGGTTTGCGGGCTTGCTTGAAATACAGTCCATCTTCTGCAAATGAAAACCTTGAATCTAATCGAGACGATGTTAGCTCCAAAGCTGGTAAGTCACTCCATCTTAAAAAATGTAACTAGATATTTATGACATTAGTTTAATGCGTTATATTTATATACTCATGTCTCAATTTCATATTTATATAAATATCAGATGCCCCTTTAACAGATCGATCCGACTCCATGGCTACCGATAAAAGAAGTCAAATGTTACAAGCATACCATGGTCAACCCTGTTCGTGCAGCTCGCACACCAATTATGTAATCGTAAAAGTGAGCCCCGTTAAAGTTACTCATAACCCCTATGATGTGCCTACCCTTGGTCAATCACTCTTGAATAAGGCTATTCAAACAGTTCCATCTTATATCGGAACTCCAGATTCCGCAAATTCTGGCATTTCCAATCAGCGCTCTGCAGATTCCAAGTACAAGCCTAACAAGCCACAGCCTATTTATAGTCCTTACGATGTCCTTACTCTTGGTCAAACCATCATGAAAGATGCCACAGAGAACTCCCTTCAAAAGAATGACTCTAGTCATAATATGTATGATGTTCCAACCAAAGCTCAATTTTTACTACAAGAAGCAGTCACTTCTCCATCGTTAAAGGATACGCTTACTTCATCGTACAGCGCAATCACTGATTCCATCCTTTCCATTCCGATTGAAACACCACCTTCTCCTGAAGATTCAGATAATGAATCACTTATTGAAAGTGGTGCTTCCAGAAACGCCCCGACGTTCAAAAAACGGCTTCCCCTCACATATGCTTTGGATGCTTCAAATAGAGCATTCAGCTATATTAACAACGGCTATCCACCATCTCCAAAAACAGAAGAAAAAGCAGAAGAAGAAGCAGCAGAAGCAGTAGCAAGTGTTCATGAAATCAGTGTATTAGATGATAAGTCTCCCTCTGTAAAAATCAAATTGGAATCCATTGAAGGAAACACAATAGGTGTTCAACGTTCAGGGAATGAAATATCTTTTTTGAGTGATAAAATGCCAGGGTCGTATGATTTCTTTGATGAGCCCTCCATCACTTCAGAACCAGACTCGTACTATTTTTTACCAATCAGCCGTATATCTAAGAAGGAAGAACCTGCCATCCATGGCCAATCTGCTTGCTTCACTACATCAGATATAGTTCAGCCAGAATCCACCTCTTTCAGACATGTTTCAAAGTCAGCCAGAATGAACGATATTGAACCCTCGATCCATGGCCAATCGCCTAGTTTCTATCCTGGAGAAACGCCAAAACCTAGCAGAAAGCGATTTCCGATAAACAGGAGTTCTGAATCAAAAGGTAAAACAGCTGAACGTCATGCCATGGGTATACAATGATTTATCTTTCTAATCTTAATGCTCTTAATTGATTATAAATCATGAATCCATTCCCATCATTTATTCCGTTTTTATTCTATCCCTATTATCAAACACTTATTCTATAGCCCATGGTATGAAAATCCATCTTACCAATTAATTAAATATTGCATTGTAGTTTTTAATAAAGGGTTATATTAACTAGATGATAACGTTCAAGGTGATAAATACAATAAAAGGCGTGATATACTCAACATGTACCATGGAAATCAAGGTATTTATATATGAATATGATGGATTATAGAAACAAAGTCAACGATTTTTCAATCCATATTCACATTTAATTATACCATCTAGACATCCTGGAAGAAGGCTATCGACCTCTACAGCAGTATGAAAAAGTCAAGTCAACCGGCGAGAAATTGGATGTTTCTGACATGACAATGGCCATACCCGTTCCAGAAAAGATTGATGTTGATGATTTCTCTTTTAAAATTCAAAAGCCTGAAGAAAGAGACAAAGAAAATGAAGAGCTTGCATACAATGAGGTCTTAGTACCGGTTGAATTTGATGAAGACAAGGTGGACGAAATCCATTCAGAACAAGTTGAAACAGTCAAAATCAATAACTCCTTTTTCAAAAAGATATCATTGACGCCACAGCAAGTACTCCAATTATACAATAATCACTCAACTCTTATCGACTTGGCATTGGCTACAAACCCTGCTGGTGCTGCTTTTGTGGTAGCCAAAGATGTTAACCAACAGCGACTCGTCAATAAAAAGGCAAGAGCTGAACGCGCTGCTGAAATGCTTGCTCATCCAGAACGCTTTATAAAAGAGGTAAAGCCACAGTTGACATTCACAGAGCGGTTAAATAATGCCCCAAAAAGTGCTGTAAAGATTATGAATGAAAACCAAGGCTATATCAATGCTGCTCTTGCTGCTTCTCCCGGAGGAAAAGCTCTTGACGCCGCCAGGATAGCAAACAAATATGCAAGAAGAGGCGTGGACGGCTATACTCATGCATCCTCTGTTTACACCAATGGATTCAAAAAAGCTAGCGAGAATTTTGCGTTGGATAGCCTAAAATCTTATACTGACCCTTTTATACCGAACATATCTATTCCAACCCCTTTTCATGTGTTCAATCCTGGCAGCATGAGCTCATACATACCCGGATATGGTTCTAAAAAGATAAATACCGAATCCGATATCCCTATGTCTGAATCACCATCAACGTTCAATCATACCGAATACTTTATGGACAGCTCAGTTAACAACAATGGTGCTAATTCTTCCATTAATTATAGAACTATGTCAAGTGAAGTGCTAAGTCATATTCCCCAGGAAGATTCTACATTCATTGAAGCTAGCAAATTACCCTATAAAGCCAATCCGTTTGCTAGAAAGAACATCAAAGTCCGCCGAGCTACTATCGATTCTATTGCTACTGAAGAGTATAGTCAAACCCCCCAAGAATTTACTTATCCAATTATTGAAAGCACAAGTAGTACTCGTAAAACTGATATTGGATCAACCTCTAGAGAATACGGCGGAATCCCAACAAACATTCCTGAACCCAACACAAGAGCACACAAAAGTCGTACAAAATATTCTGCTGATCGTGTAACTGCAAAGCAAGAAGGAAGCATTAGAATCATTACGGATCCTGCTACCATGAAAACTTACACTCTATACAACCGACCTTGTCGTCGCAACTATTCAGAGTCTAATTTGAAGAAAACAGTCAATTTCGATGATTCAAAGAATACTTTGCAAAATGGAAATCCCAACGTAGTCAACTCTAAACAAAGAAAGCCAAATTTGCATGGCAGACCATATTCAACCCCAGTCATGAAGGATACAGCAGCAGAGGAGTGTTATTACAATCAACAAGACTTGAGTTCAAAAACTAACGTGCGCGAAATTCCCATGAGGAAAGGCTCGATATTTGTTCCCATTGAAGCTTTTGATAATGCCAGCTTTACTACATATATTTCAGGTCATTTTGAAAACCGTAAAGGTTCATTCCAGGTATGTTTGATTCTCATCAGTTGTAATACATTCTAACTCGTATTTTATATAGAAAACAATGGGCCGACTCGTCCAAAATGACAAAATGAAGGATAATGGTGACAAAATGAAGCTATCAGGAAAAACTAAAATTAAAGCGTACCAACTCAAGAGAAAAACTTTTTAATAACGATAAAAAAATCACTATGACATATCCATTAGCAGATGCTTTATCATTAGTGCTTTTTTTTAATGAGATTCTTTTATAAATAAAATTCTATAAACCATAATCAGACTAATATAGATAAAATATGGCTTTATGATTATCCAATTCATCATCCCTTTGATTCTGCTATCTTTATCTTTTCTCTTGTTTACAAACGTATTCGTTGTAGCTTTATCAGCGCTTTTAATGTTTTTCCAAGTTTTAAAACACCGGTAGGTTTTTATTGATTTTTTTAGAGTGGCTGTTGTCTAAAGTGTTCTTCTTCCAAAAGCAGGGAATATAGCAACTAACTAAACAGTTTTCACACTATGGTTATGGAGGACATTTAGAATGTTGTGAGAGAGAATCCATTCTTTGTTAAATCTCAAGAATCTATGGCTTTCCAGTCCAAACATGCTGTGACATTGCAAAACGCCTCAGGGAAACTCATCACCTCAAAGACTTTATAAACTCAATTAAACCGACTTGATCGTCATGACTATCGACATTCTTTGCCAGTTACTTTTTGTATAAATGAATATTCACTGTTGCGATAGCAAGTATTTAGGTGTTAATACTCTTTGTATAGAGTTATGTTGAGGAAAACAAGGCGTAAGTTAAAACTAATTGAAATTAATGAAAAGTCGCTGTTTGTTCAAAATTTGTATTCACTACCAATATACAAATAAAATATTTTTACATCTTTTCTCCTGTTATTACGACCCAAAGTAAGACATATTCCTATCAAATGACTATTTATATCTTTTTTTTTTTGTAGATAAACATATCGCATGAATTTATCACAGTGATTGCAATGACACTCAGACAATTCATCCTTACAGATTTGGGTTAGATCACTTTATGCGCATTATCCAATGGATATGGGTCGAGGGGCACTGACATATCGTCTCGGCATCCCTTAAACGGTCACACCGGCAACTCAATTGTAAAAAGGATGAATGTATGCTTATTTTACTTTGTAAATAATGGGTCATAAAGAGAATGCTTTTATTATTATTATTACTATTATTAGCAAACGAATATCTGCACAATAATACCAGTTAAATACAATTTTGAAAGGGTATAGATAGATCAGGGCTGCCAAACATGGACAACTCCTTGGGCACCAGCAACACCTGCAGCCAGTGTCATGCAGTCTTCGTCCACTGCTAGACTAGTAACACAATTTGTAGTTTCGTACGACTTTAAGAGCTCTCTAGCTCCAGATAAGTTCCATAATTTTACCTAAATAGACAATTAATACAATTGTTCTCTTTCCATTTCTCTTTCAACTTACTTTGGAATCACCTCCCCCTGATACGAATTGTTTACTATTGGACATCCAGTAGATTCCACCAATTCCAACACTGGAGTCAGGAGACAGGAAAGTGGAGTTTGCACCTAATAATGCACAAATATAAATACAACTGGTTCTATTTATTACTCGTTAAAAACTTACAGCTATGCGATAATGTGTGGAGTGCTCGTCCTGGATATCGAATGTCAAATATTACGACCTCTGCGTTTTCTTTATCTGCATTTCCTGAAGCGATAAATCTCTCGCATGGACTAAACCACAAAAATTAATTACAGCTACTCACAAACACTTATACGCCTACCTAAAACTAACAACATTCACATCTCCATGTCCGGTTTGGATACGGATTGCTGTTTCTAAATATCTGTGATCATGGATATGTGTTATTCTGTCACCCGTGGTACCATCAGCGTTACTGTAGTTACCAGATGCAATAAATTGGCCTATATGAAGGATTAGTCATCAAACTACTATTTTATTGCTTTTTGCCTTACCCGTGGACGAAATGTCAATTGCACATACACTTCCTCGAATCGATTGGTAACGAGTTAGTGGCTGTGCTGTTTCAGAATCAAAAGAGGTAACCTAAAGAGAGAGAGGATATTAGTAATTAAAACAATAAAACCATCATTCACTTACATAGCCTGGTTTATCAATGTCATCGTTACAGATACCCATGAAAAGCTGGTTTCGAGTATGATCACGACCAAACTGGATGCATTCTACGATTGGGGACTTGTATTCGTTACTAGTAGTCAAATCACATAATTTGCCCTCTCCGTTTCTTCCATTTCTGGAAAGTGTCCATATTGTTGCTGAACCATCATTAGAACATGTGGCTAGTACGTTATCTCGAACACAATTGTTGACAGCTAGTTGATTGATGGGCTTTTCATGATAAACTACAGAATTGCAATGTTAAATGATTTGTGATACTTTATATAATAACGTATTTGCTTTGGTTTTCCTTACACAGAGTTGATATAATCTTTCCAGTTTTCGATTTCCATACTTTTGCACTGCCATCATGCGAGGCCGAGATAATGAAAGATCCATCCCTCGACATTTTTACATCCGTCACTGTTCTCCATATTTCTTCGTGTTGCGTCTCGTTCAAAGCTGATTTATGACCTGGTAAAGGTGTGACCCTGTCTGTAACAGAATCCCATAATCTCAAATTGCCAGGTAAATTATACTGTACATTCTCATCACACAAAGAACCAGCAGCTACGCACATACTTTGATACAAAATGACATGTTAATATCAGCAAATCTTGGTGTCATATTCAACAACTTACTTTTTTGTACGAGGATTTCGGTATATAGCTAATGAGAGTGCATCGCCACTTCCACCAGAAATGGTATCTTCTCTTGATAAATTCATCCACTGACACAGCTTCATACTGTTTCTTCCCATGGTTCCGGTGAATCGACGCTGTTTAACCATGGAATAGGCATTTCTCGAAATCGGGTGTTCTTAATTAACAAAAAGGAAAAGGTTAGTAGTGCTATCAAATATGAGTAATCAGGTCTTACTTTTTGGTTTTCTAATCATAACCGGCTTATTATGTAGAAACTTGTTTTCTTCGAGATCATAAGAATAATATTTACAGTCTTGCGCAGTTCTACCAGGCAATTCCCTCTCAACAATCTGCCAGATATCGAGTGAAGAGCGTGACATTTTGGTTTTTTTGGTCTGATGTTTACTCAACTGCTGATCCACAATTCTCCTCTCCTCATCACTAAAAGGAACGTGTAGAATATCGCCAGGATTAAATTGTGCCCAGTCTTCCCATGTGCAGTTATACCAAGCATCAGTTGGCATATAAGGTCTTTGCAAAGGAAAGTCGCAAAAACTTCCTTGTACAGCCTGACCTCCCTGGCTAAATTCACCAAATGGTGGAGTACCGGTACGTACATGGCGTGGTGTTCTGCGTGTATGGCGTATTCTATTCTTGTTTTCTTCGTCATCGTTTGCAGCTTCGGCTTCTGTAACTGATTGTAGGTAAATTTCGACGGTTCCCAATACTTCTGACAAGGACATATCAAATTTTCTGGTTTTGACACTCTTGGGTGCTTGTAATCGTAGAGCCTATTATTGTTTATATATCAGTAATGATGTCATGATTTGTGTGTAAAAGCGCACTTTAAATACTAAAAAAAAAAGGAAAAAAAAAGTGTAAAATTATACTTTATACCACTTACATTTATATTAATTAGATCATCATCCTCTTCCATATCAATATCATTATTGTTTGTGTTCAAGTTTGGTCCCAAGGCTGTAGATGATTCAGCAAGTTCCAAGACGCGTTTGTGGCCTATTTTTGGTTCCAAAAATAGGTTTGCTAGCTCAGGTACGTCTACATCATTTAATCCAGAGAATGGTGATTCCCTCTTGATAGAGTTATTAAATGATTGTAGTGTTAAACTAGCTGGTGGGGATGGTTCAGCCATATCCACATCCATATCCATTTGTGTAACTGCGTGAGTTTGCATAGCAGCAAAGTGTGGTACGTCCAAGTTGGAAGCCTGTACTGATTCAGTTTCAAAATCTTGAAACAGGTCTTGATTCATTGGTGAGCCAAACGACCCAACAACATCTTGTTGGTATTCGCTAATGCCAACTTCGGTGGTGCTGCTGTTGTTGTAGAGTGATGTTGGTTCAGACAATACAGATTCCGGGGTTGGTACAGCGATACTTTCAAGAAGGTGAGTGTTGGTTACTTGAGTCTGAATGTTGGAAAGCGTACACTTCTCCATCGACTCGGTGTCTGAATCAAGGTCAATGGGATCATTCAATTGACCACTTGAAACTGGCTGAACGGGGACAGGTTTAATGATTGCGGGAATTTCGTCATCAGACTCCTCCTCATCGCTACTGATCACGATACACTGATCCTTCTTCTTCTCTTTTCTTATGTATTTGAATAATGAACTTGATTTGACTGCACTAACTGGAGCCATTGATAAAGAAATGTGGGTAAAGAGGAAAAAAAAAGAGGAAAACGAGA
>VCJG01003283.1:3524-16882 GCA_024140375.1 Backusella westeae | reverse complement strand
GTATATGGCGGAATTCTGGTTCAAATTTAACGCCAGACTCCGCCTGGTTCGATTTTTCAGAGTGTATAATTATTACTCTGATTTCAATAAACAAAATAAAAGTATATGTATTTACCTTCGTTTTTGAATGTTTTTTTTATATGACTGTCCAGTGAAGCCTTAAAGGCATAGATGTTAGGATAATTGTCACAAGTGTATCTTTGGGACAGTGTTTCCTCGATAGATTCACCTCTTAGAGTACCATCAAAAGTAGTGGATTTAACGAGAAATGGGAATTTAACTCTGTAAATCAGTAGGGTGATAGAAAAAAAAAAGTATGTACATATTTATATATCTTTTCGATTGGTATTGTTTTACCTGTTTTTTGAATCTGTACTCCTTAATGTTTAAAGTTGCGACCACACGTCTTTTGATACACGAGAAATATCTCAAAGCGTTTCTCTCCGGCTCGGATAAGTCACCGCTCTTATTTTCCAATGATGAGAGATGGTTGGTCAGGTCGACCAGATCAATCTCTAAAATGCTTTCTTGTATCGAGTATCCGGCATCTGCCAAGATATCGTTTACGGCAAATAGATTTAACATGTATAAATCTCTACATAAATACACGTACAAATTTTAGCCCATGACTGAATTTACAAAAAAAGGAAATGAAAATACATACTGTCCAAGAATACATGCTAATTTATTTTTAGGGTAAACTGATCCCAAATATTCAAGAAAGGATTTCCTCCACGGAGGACCGTAGCATTCATGAATAGTATAATCATTGGACTTCAGCAATTTTTGTAGAAATGCTAATTTCGGATGCAGAGGGATGTTATTTTCGTTTATTGACTTCAAGGCTTCTAGTAATGAACGGTTATTCTTTGGGAGGTTTTTATCTAAAGGTAAGAGATATCAATATCATAGAACAAACCTTTTTTTTTGAAAAAAAAACTTACTTCAGTGTTGGAGATGGAGCGTCAGAATTTATCAGTAAACTGTGCAAGAATGGAAAATCTGTGCTTCTTAGTGTAATACCAGTTATTTTTCTTTCATAATAATTTAGTAGTAGTTTACACCATCAGCAGAATAGAAACCAACAAAAGCCAAAGTGGACAATGGAAATGGACGTTGTGTATAGAATTTAATAGTAAGGGCATCTTCAGCGGGCTCTCAAGAATGTATATTTTGTAATTTTTGAGAGTCGACTTTCACCCAGAGGACCCTCATCAGAGTTCAGTATTCGCCCACAGCAACCTAGCCTAGCCTATCACCTTTCATTGACTCTCATTCCCCTCTATAAAGTTGGAAAATTGAATTTTTTTTGTATTGAAGATTGAAGAGAGTTAGAAATTTTTCTTCGTAAATATATTTAAATTCAGTCAGAAACAGATCCAACCCACATTTGTCTAATGATATATATTTGTCAATCAATCAATTCTGGTAGTGGTGTACAAAATTAAAATGAACCGGAGAAAGGCGCCACTAGCCTGAATTGCTTTTCGAAAGCCAGATAAAATAATGTATTTTCAACAGATACACCACCGCTTCAAATAATATTTGGTGTTTAATTTGTTGCAGTACTAACCTCTGTATTGATGATGTTATAATTACTCGATTCTTCATTGTTGTAACTTTATCATCCACGTGTGAATAGAATAGGAGCAAAAGAAAAAAGTAAAACGCTGTGTAACATTTTTGCATTGTAATGATTCAGAGATCAAAAAGGCTTTTTTTTATCTATACATTGTATTCATGACACTGTTCCCCTTTTTTTAATCAGCAATGGTAGCTATCTATTGTTAAATGGAGAAGTCAATCATTAAAAAGGATGAAGGGTACTACAACACAAACAATCTTGTATTTTAGGTTACTCAAAGACAGCAGCTTAGAGCGTGCTCATTAAGAACAGGAGAAAATTATGCTCTGATTTTCAAGAGCAGACTGCAGGAAAATAAGAGTATCTTGATTCATTTTTTATACTTATTCAATAGTTACTTCAACTACCAAGTGGAAACGCATTCTGGCCTCGCTGAAAAATCATCACGTGTGGTTTCATCACGTGCCATCAGCAAAGCGCAAACCTCCAGCTTTTTTTTCAAAAATTAGTGTGAAAGCCAATAGTTTCTCTCTTTCTCTTTCCTTTCTTTCCATACAACATTAAAATAAACACAAAAGAACCATATAAATACTATAGCACTATAGTACTAATACCTTATTTCGCTTTATTTCGCCTCTTGACTAGTAAATAATGGATCGGTCGTTTCAAGAAGATGCCTTTTCAAAAACTTTAGAAAGTAAACATAGATGGTCTCGCCAGATGGTGAACCAACCATCCGGCGAACAATACCAGCAGCAGAATGCAGTAAATAGACTTTCACGTGTTTTCGAGACTCAGTCGTCTATCGATAATACTTTACCAAAACCAAACTCACCTAAGCCAACTTTACCTTCAAAACCTCCGTCCTTACGCTCTACAGTACCATCGCAGCTTGAAGAGAAAACACAACCACATGCAGAAAATGAAATTGACCAAAGTTCACTTACTTTTAAAGATATTAGAGCGAGATTTCAGCAAGAGAGTAGTAATATTCCTTTGGGAAAGGTAAATAATGATAAAAGGGAGACTCTTTGTTTCTTGTTTCGTATTCACTTTATTTTCTTTTTTGGAAAAACCAAAACTAAGCAGCCCCACTATCGGCCCCCAACACCCTTGAAGCCTTCTATTACTGGCCCACCTCGAATTCCCGAGAAAATCATTGTTGCAGCAAAGACAGGTCCACCTGCCTTGCCAGCGAAACCGAGAATGCACCCAGAAAGAGGTTACATGAATGAGCTAAACCGATACAATAGCAATAATTCGAGTCGGCAATCCTTATTACCTCTGGATACTAATTTTAAAAGTGGATTTAACTACTCTTCTTCAAGTGTAAATACCTCGACTGTTTCGTCTCCCTCGGTTGTACATATTCCGGCAATGGTATCAAGGACCGGCACTGGCGACAGCAGCTTATCACTCTCTTCACAAAGCTCTGCTTCCGTAAAGAAGAATGGCTGGTATTCTATCGGTAGCTTTTTTTCCGGCAACTCAAACACACCTGACGAGCATGCGAATCTTAAAAACTCTATTCAACGTCCATCTTCAACAATCACTGAAGATATTTTAATATCACCTCAAGTATCTGGAGCAAAAGCAACACAGAAAAGCGAAGCCAAGCGTAAAAATGTGATATCCGAGTTGTTGGAAACAGAAAAAGTGTATCAAAGCGACATGATTGTACTGAAGGAAGTGTATTACAATGGCTCCAAATCAGCGACGGATTGTTTTACTACATTGGATATTCGTATTCTATTCTCTAATCTACTGGACATTGTGGAATTTGAAAAGACATTTGTGGCTTTACTGGAAAACGCATGTGAGGAAAGTTTAAGCGAGGAGACATATTCAACATCCATTGGCACTGCGTTTAGAGAGATGGTAAGTAGCTATTATTACAGTGGGAGTAGTAAAGTTAATCACTGTTACAGATGAAAACAATCGATGGATTATACAGCGAATACTGTAAAAGGCATGAGGATGCAGTTATTAGATTGCAAGAACTGGAGGTGAATCCTCACGTTGAGTATTTCTTGGCTGTAAGTGAAAATTTATATTTTATTATTACAAATTAGTGAAATTCATGCATTTTCCTGCTTAAAGGATTGTAAGGAACAAATCCAGGGTAAAACAACCAGTTGGGATTTAGGAAGTTTATTGATCAAGCCGGTTCAGCGTGTATTAAAGTATCCATTACTGCTACGAGAGATATTATCACTTACACCAGCTGATCATCCCGACTATGACGACCTTGTTCCTGCTGTGAAAGGAATACAGGAAGTTGCTGATAATATTAATGAAATCAAGAGAAGAAAAGATATTGTGGAAAAGATTGTGGGCGATAAAAAAAAAACTGAAATTAATGTAAGCTTAAAAAGGTGCTGATATTAGAACACACAAACTAATTCAAGGTTCTATTCTGTAAAATAGGTTGTGTAAGTAATAGTGCATAGATGACGATTATAATTTCCCTAACCATTATAATTAGACATGGTATCAATAAGAAAATCACACGTCGTGCTCAAAAGCTCAAGCAAGCAACTGGATTTGCAGCGGAACCAACACACGATATTTTATTTGATGCTTTATACGCCAAATTCGAGGAGGAACAAGAGTTGGTTCGACAGCTGGCTAGAGATATTCAAGGCTGGGTTCGACATGTAAAGATAGGTTTTGATAATCTTCAACAGTTAGCATGTAGTTTCGAGTCGGTTTATTCATCGTGGGGTGGTGTAAGAGTAAGAAGCTTAACTGGTGTAAGCGACTTTAGTAAAATGGCAACCTATTTGGCAACTACATTATCTCGAGAATTGGTAAAATTAGCAAATGGAAATCAGTAGATTAGGAGCTAATGGTGATAATTATGGATAGGATAATGACATTAATGGGATTGTGTATCGTCGTATTGATGATTTCTTTAAAGTATTCGAAAACCCAAATCAAGTCATCCAAAAGAGAGCCATGAAGATCATTGACTACGATAGAGTAAAGGATTTAAAGTCAAAAGGCGATGTTCCCGATAAAGCACTACAGGAATCAGCTGACGTTTACGTATCTATCAACGCTCAACTCGTCGATGAACTACCAAAGTTTTTTGAATTGACAATGAAGTATTTCGAGATTATTTTGGCTGATCTTGCAACAGTTCAGAGTAAATTTTACGCTCGATTACATAAAGAATGGGTAAAGCTTGTAGAGCAAAGTCTCGGTCTCCAAGCAGCAATATCATATGAAGTTATTGTTAGTAGTCAAGTTAACCAAATGTCAAAGATGGGCGATAAAATCAATGACATTACAATCTTAAACAAACACCGAAACCGCAGTAATTCTCTTAGTAGCCACGAATCACAGGATATAGGTTCAATACGTTCATTTGGTAAAGGATATAAATGGATGCCAAGAAAGATAAAAGCTTACTTATTATGGTTGCTATTATAGAAAGTTCCAATTACAACAAAGATCTACCTCCTCTGTCACGCGAATCAAGTAATGTCAATAGTAGTCATATGTATTCGGCAAGGCAATTGGAGTATATTGTAATGTATGATTTCATAACCGATGAGGATGATCAGCTTGATTGTAAAAAGGGCACCATAATTCAAGTAGATCCAAGTATAAGCCAGATGGAAGATGGATGGTGGTATGCCACTTCTATTGATGATCATAAATCGGGCTGGGTCCCTATGAACTATTGTAAAAGTTTATAGCTTTGTAATAACAAAACAAATTTGTACTCTTTTTTTTTCTCAGCATACATATCCATTGTAACATATACCGCTTTAATTATACTTTTAAATTCTTTGTATATAAAAAATAGCTTTTAGTTTGATAACTGCTTGCTAAAAAAATAGCACTGTTTTTTTTCATTGGAACTTTATTATTAGATATATAAATGCATTTTGCAAAACTGTTTAGAGAGCCTTCATCCAAAGTGTCATGTTGGGGAAGGGTCTTAGTGTAATTTGTTGTTTCTTGGTAACCGTGAACTCTGGCTTCTCGAAGTATTGAATGTCTCTGATCAAAATGGCCAAGAGCAATTTCATTTCAATAAGAGCAAATCTGTAACCGATGCATTGACGGCCACCAGCCAGGAAAGGCATGTATTGGTAGGCATTACCGACTTTGTTTGTTTCCCATCTGTAAGGGTTGAACTCTTCAGCGTCGGGACCCCAGATCTCCTTGGAGTGGTGTGAGGTGATGGGGCTCAAGAAAAGAGTGGTTCCCTTAGGAATAAAGTAACCTCCCAAAGTAACATCAACGCGAGCCATGCGATTGGTAACAGGAACAGGGGGAATCAAACGAAGGACTTCACGACAAACATTATTAAGAAGTGGTAGAGCATTGATTTCATCATAGCTGGGAACTTCATCGCCTTTGAATAATTCGGAAACTTCAGCTCTAAGATCATCCTGAATCTTCTGTTGCTTTGCTAATAACCAAAGACACCAACTTAAGCTTACACTAGTGGTTTCATGTCTGTGGAATAATTGATGATGAGTTAACTAAACAAACAGTGATAGTCATATATATTTCAACTTTACCCTGCAGCTAAAAATGTAAGGCATTGGTTTCTCAATTCTTCAGCAGTGAAACCTTTACCGGTTTCTTCATCAATCAAACCGACCATCAAAGCAAGGAGATCCTTTGGTTTGGATGAATTGATGCCTGATTCCTTTTGTTCCTTTGCTCTTTCAATTCCGGCTTGAACAAGTGCCTTACTTTCTTCCTCGAGCCATCGTACATCTCTGCGGATTTTACGGTTTCTTTCGGTAGGGATGTGTCTGAAAAATGGGAAAAGTAAACCAAGAACACGCATAATGCTCATATCGCTGGAGAACAAGTGAAGGTATGCCTGGCTCAATTTGTTCTGTTCTGGAGTACCTGAGTGTTCTAAAGATTTGAGGTCTTGGCCAAAGCCTGCTAGTCCAATAACATCCAAGGTTGCTAATGAAAGATCATTTGAAATGACGAGCTCAGTCAAGTCATTGTTTTCTCCCACTTTTGTTGTGTCTTCTGATTTCAGTAATTTCAACCAGTAATCGCGTAAATGATGTCCAGGGATGGCCATGAGAGGGACCAATGCACGAGTTGATTGAACTGAGAAAGCTGGGTTCAACATTTTACGCTGGAATCTATGAACAGAGCCCTAGAATAGTATATTAGTAATTGTATCTTTGGGGACTTTATGTTTTTTACTCACTTCAGCTACGAGTAAGCCGTTTCCAAGGAAACGACGAAGAAAAGCCGATGATTCTGGGGTCTTGATATAATCGTATTCGTCAGTAGTAAGCACCTGTTTTACAAGTACATCATCGGTGACCAATACTCGGGGCTTATTCCAAGGACCATTGTATTTAAGGATTCCACCATATTTCGAGACCCAGCGTTTATGTGGTACACCTGCTTCAGAGCCTGTAATTTCTCCAAAATTACCCATGAGAGGAATCCATCCTACTCTAGGACCAGGCATACGGTTGAGAGGGTGGATGTAAAGGTTGTATACAATATATTTTGCTAAAATATAGACGATAGAGGCAGATATGCCAACTCTTGTAGCTACTTGCGATACCGTAGCTTCAACTCCAAGTGGTAATAAAACATATTTATCGAGATTCTCTTGTAAAAATAGTTGTATTTTGTCAATTGACAGGTCCTGGAGTAAACGCTTTGCTGCCATAATGTAAGGAATGAATTTTTCTGTCAAAAAAAAACAAAAGAGTAAAAGAGAAGGTAGAGAAATAACAAAACGAATTTATGCTTTTTAGATAGCAAAAAGGCGGTGAGTTTTTACTGTTTTTGACTGGTGATGGTTGATTTCGTTTTCTTTTTTTACCTTAATTGGAAGGTTTCGTCATTTTTTGACTTTTTATTTTTCCAAATTTATAAAGAATTCTCTAATACCGCTACACTTGTCCTCCTGTGCAACCCTAGTTCGATTACTACAGTGCTGTTATATTATTTTCATCTTTTATCATAAACATATATTCAACGAACATACTAATGCTATTTACAGATCATTACAGGCTGAAGGATGAATAGGTATCCATACTCTTCCCATCATTGTTCAAATACAGATTTCATCTTTCCTTTGGGAATAACCTAATAACTTTTATCGTATTACACCAGAATGATTCGTAAACAAATGACTCATAAAAGTCCAATTCACCCCTCTTGAGTACCGGTTTTTGACAGATATACTGTGATCCCTGTTGTTCCATCCTTTTCCATGACAACAATATTATAAATCAAATAAATTACCTGTCCATTTTACATGTTACAAAACCTGGGATTTTCCTATTCAGAATCGCTTTCCCTAAAAGTACAAACACTCTAATCCAACATAGCCTTATCCTGTTAGTTTTACTTTTATCACAGAATAAGATATTGTACATATACGTTGGGACTGAAATACGGATTAAATTACGTGCTCCCTATGATTGCCCTAGAATTTAAGAATAGCTCTTGGTAAAAGATAATATTTTCAACAATAGGAAACAAAAAATGGCAATAATTTACGTTCTAATTTAGTTTACAAAATGGATAGGAAAAGACCATTCTTAATATGGAGCTAGTGAGTATGGGCTTCTTTTTTGACAGACTCGATCTTAAAACCTTGTGTTTCTATTCCACGTGTCAATTTTCATGGGTGGTCAGTGCAGGTACATATGAATTCAGTGCCATTTCTTTCTCTAAATTTAAGCTGTGGTTTACTTTTTTAGTTCTTATTAAAAAATATCAGATGATAAAGAGTGAGGAGAGAAAAGGTGTCGCCCTTTGTTAAACCTTACTTGTGTCATGATGTTTTGATCAAATTGAATGCCTTGGTTACCAATGCAACAGACAATGCTTTGAGTTGCTTATATGATTATAGTCGATACAATATCATGAACACAAATCATATTCAATGCTATTCCAACAGTTATGAATAAAGCCTTTGATTTTGACAGAAATTTCTCTCTTGTCACATTACATAAACTCACTTTGATTTACTGATCCGTTTAATTTTCTATAGGATATTAAGTCAGCGTGTGTGTTTGATAAAGTCAATCAGTGCACTTTGTTTACATAAAAAGATCACGTAATTCGCATAAATAAAAACTTGAGTGACAGTTGAAGTTAATATATCTAAACAAAGTAAGGCAATAGGATCATATCTAACAAACAAGAATGTTACTAAGATTTACTTGGCATCGTTTTATCAAGATAAAGGCATGATTTAATATCGCTAATCAAAACATTGAGTATAAGCAACAGCTTATACAACAATATATTAATCAAAAGTGCTAAAACTTAGACCATTCTTTTTTCTCGATGATCACCAGTAAAATATAAAGCATGAGACATATAAATATTAAAATATATCATTCTAAACCTGTTCCAGAATCTTTTAATATTGAAAAAAAAAGAAGTTCATCAAAAATGTATCGCTAATCATTATGGTATTATAGCCCTTGTTCTCTACTTGTTTGTATGAATAAAAATATAAAATGCCTCAGATAAAATAGAAAAATTCATGTTTTGAAGAAGTTTTTAAGCTAAATAAATTCTCATTAACATAGAATGACCTAATCATTTCATAACTCTATGATTTGATGGGTTGAATTGATCCGTTTTATTATGAAGAATATCAACCACATTGAGTTAATCAGTGTTTAATCCTGCGCACTAAATGATTCTCTCTCTTTTAATAATACAAAATGATAAAAGACATTTCGTAGAAATGACATCCCAATGTATCCACTCATGGCTGAGAGTGATATATTACTTCTCTAATGATATATATAGCACTATATTTTTTACACTTGAGTCGGTTTTTTTTTCTTTACCATTTGCTATTTACTATTATTATTATCATTATTACTATTATTATTTGGTTATTACTACTGCTACTGTTACTACTACTGCCACTACCATTATTTTTTATTTTGTTTCATTTTTATTACTGTTATTGATCCACCATGCTTACAATGGGCAACTATTTCTGCTCTCCTCGCACCGCCTCGCCCCAGGTAAAAAAGAAAAGTAAAGATCCCATTTAGTATACTGATGCTGTGTTGCTTAGGAGGCCCAAGGCGCCACCGGCAAGGTGAAGGGGATTCTCTGGTCTCTACCCAAGATGGTCTTGAAGGAAGTCGATAGCTTATGCTGCTGGGCTACCTTCTTCCTCGCCAAGGAAGCCGCCAAGATCACTCTCAGATTGATTTTGTTTCTACTCAGACGCCTGGTTAAGAAGCTGGAGCAAGTGATCTAGGCAGCAAGACTCTCCTCTTCCCTTTTTCCTTCTTTTTATTTTTGAAGAAAAAAAACCCTTTTGAGCTATCCTGGTCCTTGGATCAATGGTTAGTACACAGAGAAAAAAACTGTTATCTGAAGGCTCCAAATATCTACGCATTGTCCCCACTGGCAACAGAACCTCATCTAATTTTCTTGGAGTACAGAGCTTCCAGTTTCCTAGTAAGTACATATAAACATATTTTTTGATTACTTAATGAGGTAATAGCATCAATAAATTGATAGATAAATCAGGAATGCCAACTGACAAACCAGTAAAGGCAGGTCCGGTCTACTCAGCTCAAGATGCCTATTTTATCATTGAAATGAACTCCTAAACTATCTCTCGTCCACTGTGAAATCTCAGTTTGATACTTGTCTGTGTGCCAAAGTGAAACACATCCACCACATCTATATGCTTGTATATGCTTACTGCCATCTTGCACTTTTTGTCTTCTCTAAATAATGAAAGTATCCTAAAGCACTAAAGTCTATATTCTGGTTACATCTGGGCTACTATAAATGATATCTGCCTAATATGAAAATGCCGCACTGGTTTTCTCTTACAGTGATCTTGAAGAAACAGCTGCTACATAAAAACTCAAACACACAGACATTAGAACTAGAATCCATACAAACACCCTGTTGCAAATAACATAATAACCTCAGTTGACTTTTATTAAGTTTAATAAAGCTGCTAAATTCTCAACAGGCTTGCCGTTGCGAAATCACTTAATAATTGTCAATATATCCCCATCATACTTATCCATTTTTAAACAATCAGCTTCTATAAGCATTTAAATAAAACTACATTTGTACTTGAATAAAAGCATTATACCTTTAACTGATAAAACTTACCCATTTTTAATATTGATATTTACAAGTACTCTGATTAAAAAACCTCACAGATGAATACTAGTGAAAATAAATATCCTATTCATTAGCGGAATAATCATCATTTCATTTCATACTTTGAATTAAAAATTTATACCAACGAATCGTGTCACTCTGGCTATCGTTGCTGTGCTGATTTATTTTTGTGATTGTCGAAAACAAAAACTTAATTGTTTTTCATGCTTGTTCTCTTGAAGTACTTCTTGTAATAATTCAGCTTGGATACAATAGTAGACATATAATATCACACAAAAAAATTACTGGAAGCAGATTTTACTGGAAAATAATCAACATCTTCTGATAAGTAGGTGTGTGTTATCATAAATAGCACCTTTGTATGCTCAATTTCCTTGGTGTCCTTTTATAATTACAAAGTGTTGGTCTATATCATCACTTATGAGGACCGGAGTTGTATATTTATATTTGATGGGTACAAGATCAGAATATAACCATATAGGTCATTTAATTATGCTTATATAATTATACTTTTTGCTTCCTCGTATTTGTTTCCACTTTCTTGAGATTAAAATCATGTTTTCGAAAAAGAAGCTATTTCCAACTCCACAATTATAGGGTTCCTAGTTGCTGCAATATACAGTTTGATATAAAGCTTAAACATTCTTTCGAAGTACAAAACTTTACTACCTTTATACCTTGATTTATAGCCTAATTTAATATACACTTTTCTTTTATTGAATGTTTTCGAAATAGTGTTTCTTTCTTTGTCATCCAAATATCATTGAGATCACAAACTCAGCTCCCCTTTTAATTTTATGGAGTAACCTCACTTAGGGATGTTTCAGTAAAATATATATTTACTTGATATTTTATGTATGCATATATCAATCATCAGGTTGTATTAATGCTGTTGCATTTTTTTAGATAGCATTTTGTATAACATGAAAGTGAAATTGTATATTTGTGTATAACTTTTAAGAGTAATTCAACGATTCTTAAAAAAAAAACAAGAGTGAATAAAACAATGATTAATTATATTCCTATTAACAATATATTTGAGATATTTTTTATTGTCTAACCATGAACATTAGTCAACCACCTCCATTGTAGTTTTCTTTAATTAATTGGGCTTGGTTTAAGTTTTAAACTGTCATTAAAATAACAGGTTATAAAGCTTTATGATTTTGGAAAATATATATCCTTTTCGTTGACCAATAGTTAATGCTTATGAAAGCAATTTTGCAATTGCTATTATATCTTCACATAGTCAATCCTAATTGGTGATTAAGATGGAATCAAATAATAGGCAAGAAGTATAACTATGGATCAAACCTAAAGTTGTGCACGGTACATGGAAATAAGAACTTTTATTAGACTTCGGAAACTTTTGGCTTTTAGTTTGTTCCGTAAGATGGAAAGGTATTTTAAATATACCTGTGTAACTTTAACGAAAACCTCAAATATATATAAATGAACCTCCTCTTCTTTAGAAAGGCAAGGCGACCCTGTTCTGTTTGAAAGTTATTGTATTGTGTCACTAGGATTGAAGGATATCTAGATTATATCATGTTATAGTCATTGTGGCATGGGAACGCTAATATAAACTAAAAGTGCCCTTAGTTTTATTTTTCTATTGTTGTGTTTGCCGTTATCAGCACGGGAATGAGTCATTGTATTTCCTTCTTTGGTACTGATATATCAAAGTTCGATTGTTCCCGATGATACCATGTGTTTTACCCTTACTCTCAAAATGGCTTGAGCAATCAAATGCTCACCTTTCTCTTTTCTCTCTTCCCCACATATATGTGTACTTTAAAAAAATAGCCGTTGCATGATGATCGGAGATCTTGACGTAGTTTTTCTTGGTACCCACATGATAAAGAACTTTATTTTTATGGGCTGCAATTATGATTTTTATGCATTATTCTACGAAACAATTATCTTTGGTTAGTTTGTTTTAACTACCTAAAACTTAATTAATAGATAAGTATATTGAGAGGTAACAGGAAAGATAAGATGTGTGCGAGCCTATCACATATATCTTCTTGCAGATAAATGAGAAGCAGAAGTACAAATAAGATATAACGTCATGTATTTATTCTAGCATGCATGGATGCTACATCGTAAATTCAATATTCTTAGTTAGAAACGAATCAGTGGCCATTCCTATCTCATCAAGATATAATATGCTTTTAAGAAAAAGAGAAAAACGGGCTTCCAATACAAATCTCCAGTTCCCAAGGCAATTAAATTTGAAAATGAATCAGACACAAATCATTTGTCTATGGCATTTGAATCACCCAGGGATTGCTCATATAGCGCCTATATAGTTAAATATATAATTGGTTAAAGAAAACAGTGGATGCATAAAGCGAAAAACAGCCAAGTATGCACCCCATATCCAGAGAGGCAATAAATAAGTATTAGAGGTTATATAATACGAAATTATCATATAAAGTTTTACTTAGTGAGGGAGTTCTTTGCGTTATTATTTGAGAGAAATTGCATAGACAAGTCGACGAGCTTTGTATATATATGGTATACTATATTGTACAGACCATACAAGGATAATAAATATTGCTCTCTTGTCTACTTGATCTTGACTTGAAAAATACCCGACTGAATGAAACCATTTTTACATGGTTTGAGAAAA
>VCJG01003282.1:7430-17436 GCA_024140375.1 Backusella westeae | reverse complement strand
AAAAAAAAAAGATAAAAAAATGCAAAACAACCAACCAACCAGAAGCTTTGCTTGTGAAGCTAAAAACGGAGTGGCGCAAAGAGAATTTTAATAATAGGTAGAAATTAATCTTTATTTGGCTGTCAACATATTAATTCATGATGGCATAAACACTTGATACAACAGCACCGGTAACAAACAAGGGAGTCAGTTTATAGTTTTCAATGGCTGCACTTGTAGTGTTATTAGGAGCACCACCAGCACTTGATCCAGAATGAGATGTTGAACCCCCGCTAGAGGATGTATCTTCTGTGGTGGAAGATGAGCTACCACTGCTTTCACCACCGCTGCTACCACCACTGGAATGACCTGCACTACCCTTTGCGGCAACAAGGGTGACAAAAAAAAAGAGCAACAAGAAGGAACAAAGTGACGCGCATTATTTTTTTTTTTTTTTAATCAAGAAAGAGAAAAAAAATGTATGGTTTTTTTTTATTTATCATTGACCCAGCATTCTTTATATTAAAGAAAACCATAGTAGTGTAACGTAGTATTTTTTAGTTGGATCAGCAAAGAAAGTTGTTTGTAATGAGTTTAAAGTGATTCGTGATGAGCACAAGTGTGGCTGTGAATATGCTAACGTTGTTTTAACAATGACCCAGGTTTTCTTTTTGTGTCATCTAAAATGATTTTATTTGCTTTGCAAATAATGAAGAATGAAAAAGCTTAAACTGTAAAAGATTGGCTATATTTTTGTTTTTAAAACAAACCCTTTTCATAGTACCTGGGAGGGGAGAGAAAGAATTACCTTGTGTTAACAATGGTATTACATGATCTCCTTTAAAAATAAATAATAATGAATAAAAAGTAGACTAAACTTGCACTCCAAAAAAAAACGCTGCGGCATCTATTCTCACAAACCACAAATATGTTTTATTTTATTTCTTGTAATGATATTTTGATCTACATGGTGGAGCGATGTGACACGAGAAGAGATCAGAAAATTGTCTTGGAATTTTTTTTTTCTCTTTTTCACACACAAATGATATCAAGTTTGGGACCATTTGATTGTACAAAACAAAGGAGAGGAAATGTTACTAGTGCTATTATGAAAAAATATTTATTAACGAGTGGAATAGGCTTGATGCATAGAAAATGATATGATTATAATGAAAAAGGGGGGGCAAAAGTAAAAACAATGAATTTAAAATGAAATATACACACAAGAAAGAATATGAAAAAAGTGCGGAGAAGAAAGGAGAAAGGAAATATGAAAAAATAAGGGAAAGTGTCAAAATAAATGGGTTATATATTACGAAAAATGCTTTTTTTTTTTCTTAAGTTTCTTTGTCGACTCCTTATTTAAATCATTGAACCATTGATCTCATAAGTTCCGACTATTTTTCTATTCGAGTCTCGTATACGCACCATCCAATTACCATTTGAAAGCTTGATATAAAAATTAGAGTACTTTTTTCCACTGAAATCGAGCGGGGGTGGTGGATTTTCTGCCGGAGTGGTTAATGCAGTCTCAAGATCAACTGAAAGGTACGTGGTGGTAGAATTGATAGGAGTTGAATAGCAAGATGGAGGCTCATATTCTTCTTCATCTGAATAACTCGACCCAGTACTTGAACTTGCTGCAGTTGTCAAGGAATCCATGCGTTGAAGATCTGGTGTGACAATGCTTAATTGAGACTTGTTTCGATTACGCAAGAGTATGCTTAATTTGCGACCCATCATCGATAAAGTGGGTCGTCTTTGTAGTATGGATGTGAAGGAAAGTCGTCTGCCTAAAAGTAGAGGTGGGTTTTCTGGCAAATTGGCATTGGACTTTGTAGATAGATAGTGATGATAAGAAAAGTGTGTTTTATAATAACCAGAGGGGGTATATTGCTGTGGCTCTTGTTCTTGATGGAATACACTGGTCATTATGAGGGTAGATGGATATTCTATTAGGTAGTTTTTATGAAAGAGATGAAGGAAAGAAAAAGAGGAAGAGAGGGAAAAAATTGATTACTTTTATATATTTTTTAATTGACTTTTATAAATATTTTGAAACGGGGTATGTTCTGATTTATAATGCGTTTAAAAAGGGCTTTGTGTTTTTTGGGGGGTGGAGGAGTGCGTTTCATCATTCTAAACAGGATGCATCCGAGAGAAGGATATTCCTTTGTACCACCATTTTGTATTAAAAAAAATGGCGCCAAAGAAATAATGTCAGGAAAGAGATATAGACAGATCGATTATTAAAGAAAGAGAAACATTTTTATTCATACGAAACAATATCGCGTCTTCATATATATAAGTAATAAATCACATAATAAATCATAATTTAATTCCATTAATCAAAATGCTATCCTGTAATAAAGTCGGTTTTAATCTTATTTGGGTCAACCTCGCCCGAAGTTACCGAGAGGAACAATGCATTTGTTTACCTCTTACATAACATAAATAAAAGCTTGTTTACTCTCTATGCACTATTTGTTTATACACCTGTATTCGCCAATTCATTATAACCATGGTTATAGAGAAAGGAGAAGGTATAGTTTCTTAATCATTTTTTTTCTTATTAATAATGAATTTTGGTATTATTAATAATATTGTTGTATTAATAATGTAGCAAAAGAACAGACAAAAAAAGCACAAAGTATATGTTGATGTTTAAAATACGATAATGTTTAATTCCAAGATTCTGGCATACAGCATACTCTTTCATTGATTGGAAATCGGATACCTTTTTTAATACAAGAATCCTGCTTATTTATGTGTTGGGGTGTATGCATTTTTTTTTGCCTTTTAATAGAATTTCTTTTTTGATTTTATCCGAACCGATAAAGTGCTCATGGAGCAGGTAGTAAAAAATAAGGTTTTATTGAAAATAGGCATCTTTTTGTTTATAAAAGAAAAATATGCATTTTGCTGCGCCAAAGTACCAATTTTATCAGACAAAATAATGCCAAAAAGCTTTCATCCGTTGATTTTTTTTTTGGAAATGAGATACCGTATTCAGATTACTTATTTGTTGGTTAAGACAGTTTTTTTTTAAAAAGAACATTCTACTTTTGTGGATCGAAAGAATAAATTACATTTTAATAATAATAAACACAAAAATTCTATAATATAATACATTTTGCAAAAAGTCTATAATAATGACATTAGATTGTAGGAATGAAAAAGTACAATCTTTTTTTTTTGTTTTTGTTTTACGATTCTATGTACGGGTTACTTTTTTTTAGTGCGAGGGCGAGTATAGTATACTATAGTGGTGGTAATAGGAGAGGTGGATTCTCTTGTTTGTATATAAAATATGAAAGAGATAACAAAGGGCAACAAAGGAGTAAAAGGAAAGGAGGTTTTTTTTTTGTCTGCTATTTACATTGCGATTCGAACAGTCTTCTTTTTCTTTTCAGCGACTGGGTTTGTTGGTGTAGTATTATAATCGCACAAGCACTTTTTGTCATGTAATTCATCTTGAGGAGCAAAGGGCCCCAGTTCGGTGGTTCTAATCGCAGTATTGTTGGTGTTGTTGAATTGGCATATACAATAGTCATTGTCGATCAACAGATCGTTCAACATTGTGTGGAGTGAATGGTTATCCAACATGGCTGCATGCTCATATCCATTATCGGTATCATCTCCACTAGTGCTAGGGTCGTCTGTATGCGGTGGTGACATGATAATGTCTAAGTCATCAAAATCCTCGTCAAAATCATCGACATAGTCTTCTTCATCCTCTTCCTCTTGATGTTCTGGATGGTCTTGCACTTGGTCATCTTGTTGCTCGTCTTCAGAATCAGAATCATCATCGTCAGAGTCGTCTTCCTCTTCAGAGTCTTCAATCCATTCAACAAAGCGATGTGTGATGTTGCGTATTTTCTTGGAAATGGTATTATTTAAGGGCTTGTTCCACCAAGAAACGACGGCTTCATCGTCAATGATGTGATGTTTATACAGCATGAGCACCAAATGATCAAAATGATCAGCAGTCACTTTACGCCAACAGGATGGTGATGGTTTGTTTTCTGTTGTTGTTGTTGTTGTCGTTGCCATGGTAACGGTCTCGTCTTGATCGATTTCGATATTCTCTTCGATATCATGCAACAAGCTGTATTGGCCATCGTTATCGTGGGCAAAATACGAGAGTATCTCTTGCCAAAAACCGGCAATCCCGGTTTGAATCTTTGTCATAAAAAGCTTTGAAGGAGACATCTCCGCCGGCTGCTGTTTCAAAATGGAGGCGACCCAATCAGTAAAGGACTTTGCGAGGGCTCTAAAAATTAAATCGGGTGGCGCTTCATACTTTACAATCAAGTCATCGAGTTCTAAGCGCACACGGGCGCTTGATAATTTGGACAAGAGTGCTTGGTGGATGTAACTGGGCACGAGTTCTTCAAAGGGCTCTGTTTCGTAGGACTCCTGCTGCTGATCGGCATCGTCTCCCTCTCCCTCTTCGCCTTCTTCGTCGCTGTCTTGTCGAAACAGAAACTGGTTGTTGTTCAAGTCGGGCAAGGCAGAGTCATGGGCACCGCTTGGCTGACAAAATAAGACATCATCATGATGATGACTTGCATTTGTGATTTCATCGATATCAAAACACCCAAAATTGGAAGAGTTTCGCTTTAAATGCAAGGTGAGCTTTTCCTCTTTGGTTTCATCGTCCTTGTGCTCTTGGTCAATCAATTTTAATTCGAGCTCGTCCAGCTTTTGCTTCAATGCCTCGATTTCGTCGTCTTTATCCATAAGATCCAGCTCGAGCTGGTTGTTTCGGTCGAGCATATCGTCGTAAATCTTCTTATGCGTCTCATCTGTTGCTTTGCGGGATTGCGATTCATTGCGCAGGTCGGATTGGAGAACAGTGACGCTACTACGCAAACTCACATTCTCTGCACGGAGTCGCTTAATCTCACGAATCAAGAGATGGTGGGAGGGTTTCTTGTGCTTGTAAATAAGAGCACCAGTGGCTGGTGGTGGTGAATAAGTAGCGCTTTCCATTTTTGCTAGCTTTCTTTGTATTGTTTTTTCTTCTTCTTGTGCTGCTGCTGTTGTTGTTCTTGATGTAAGTGAGAAATGTTGACTAATTTTTATTGACTTGTAATGTAGAGTGATTGTGTGGTATTGTAAGTTTCAAAAGAGATGAAGGTAATAAAATAATTAACAGAAACAATTTTATATATAATTCGGAAATCTAAAAATAAGATGGAAAAAGAGAACGATAAAAGTGAAAAAAAAAACAAAAATATTATATATAAAATACAAGTTATAATAGGTAAGCCACATGCGTGAACCTATCAATTTTCTTCAATTCAGCCAGTACTTTTTGCTTATTGTTTTTTAATGTAAATCATTTTTTCGTAATTAGTAATCTTTTTCTCCATAAAAATCCTGTCAGCATTCTACATTTCTCACATTTGTCTATCAACAGGGTGAACCAGGGCTATTTATTGTTATTGCAATCGGACAATGTCGGTTAATCAATTAAACTCATATAATTCATCATTTCCTTAATGACGTATTGTATTATTATACTAAAGGAGGCTGCTTTTGTTATTATTATTATTATATTACAATAATAATGATAAAATGATGATTGGATTACTATATATCTCCTTGGCATAATTAAGAAACGCTTAAGTATACTATTTGAAACATCAAAAATATCACGTAAGCCACTGGGTAAAATATACACACACAATAGTGATGTTATTATTATTAATAAACCCGCTGTACCATTTATTAAAATAAAAATCTGGCTGATATCATTGAAATTGTGTTTGTTGCTTGGCAGCAAACATATATAAAAAAATTACCAAATATAGTTATTAACCAATGGAGAAAGAGATTTGCAAGCCGTTTTTGTGAGAGGAGAGCCACACCCACCCACCTCATATGACTTTGTTTTTTAGCTGCTGATGACTCACAATGATTATGACATTGTGCATTTATTTATATGAGAAAATCATGAAATACTTAACCATGGACTTTCTCTGTCTCTCTCTCTCTTTTTCTTGTACTTCAAAAAGTAGGCCATCACTATGAGACAAGTACCACAGTTATTGCTTTTCTTATTATCCTTTTGAATCAATAGAAATGGAACAATAACCTTGGATTATAAATATTTTACCGTTTTATTATTAATGCACACAGCCAAAAACTTACGTAATGCTTATTTTATTTTTGGAGAAAAACCTTTTTTTTTCCAGCCAGCCATTTTTTTGATTCGAGAAAGGTCATGTGAGACATTTGACTATTATTATTCTTTTCCTTTCTTTCTCCTTAATCAAAGATGCAAAGTCGTTTATTACCCACACCAACGCCATCTCACAGCAATCGAAGCTTTAAAAGCAACAGTTCTATGAATGAAGATAGTTTTCTTACTGCAAAGGAAGAATGTCATTCCAAGACGGAAAGTGCCATTGAAGAATGGGGAGACTCGTTAAAGGTAATAAAAGATGAGCCTGTGGACAAGTTTCTTGTTAATAATAAAAGAGAAGAACATGATAAAGTTTTCAGAAGTACACGACATCAACCAAAAGAGTGCAAAATCATTTATCCAAGTCGACAGCCTATCAAAGAACACAAAAGCATCACTCGAAAAAAGTAGCAAAATGCTTGATAAATTACTTGAAAAGTAAATGCGAATATAAGCTAGACATAAAGCTTGCAGTAATACTAAAAATATGTATAGAAAACTGGAAATACTAAGTTCTGTAAAGACATTGAGTGAAATACAACATTCACTTGCTATTGATCAGATAGCAAAGGATCATTGGGTTCATCCAAAGAAGGAGAATGAAGAACAAGACCCTATTGTCAATGATGACACGACTTCTTAATTATAATCATTGAACAAGTTTTATTGACGAATTTGATAATAGAAAGATATCCATTTTTTTACTTCAAACATTCTTTTTCTAATTGTTTTCCTTTCCATTTTGCGGCAAGTGATTCAACAACAAGTGATTCAACAACAACGCGTTCCTCTGCTTCCATTGTGGATTGAATATACATCGTTTCGAGTTGCTCTGCAAGTGCATCCCATTGATTCTCCTCTTCATTTGTTAAGTTGTAGAATCCTTCCTCCTCTAAGCTTGAAATGCTATCGGCATCATCATCTTTATGGTTGGTTGTCTTGACATCCAATAAAGTGGTTTTACTAATTTGAACATTGGATGATGGTTTTGATGATGATGATTTCGATGTTGATGCTGCTGCTGATACTGATACTGATGTTTGTTTGATCTGAAGTGCTTCCAATTTTCCCATAATACTTTCCAGTGCTGCTTCCTCGACCTTCATAAAAATATATATTAGTATGCATTATTGTTGTCATGGTAACCTTGTATGTATTACCTTGACAGTCCCTTCCTCTTTCTCCTCTTCCTTCACCGGTACCACTTGTTCGCTTTCCTCTGTAACAGTAACAGCAATGGCATCATTAGATCTAAGCAACGGTATATCTCTACCTACAGGAGATTCGCCCAATACATCCAAATCAAAATCAACAAGCTCAGGCAAATCACTCATTCTGGTATACGTGCGTGTTCTTGGATCAAACACATGCTGATATAAAAATCCTGCATTGGCATTTCTGAAACCAGCCATATACTCATCGGCATCATGATTTCTACTTTGACACAGCCCCTTGATGGTCTGATCGATGTTATGATTGCTCTTCTTTAATGAGGAAAATGCAGTTTTGAGTCCCACCTTGGGTAGCGACTTGAGATAATCACAACCAGAGAGGATACAGACGTGCCTCAGCTTTGTATTATCGTAATTTGTTAAATCGACAAAGACTCTACGACTGGATGCTTCTTCCAGCTCATCCGCTGGTCCTTCCTTAACTTTGAAAATATCGTCTTGTTTTATCGAATAATAGCCTTTCCCTTGGGCTCCTCTCTTTGGGAAAATAACTTGTTTACATCCAAAAACTAAAAGATCGGAATCGACAGAGAAAATGGCTTCAACTTGGTTTGTCAAACTGAGATAAGCTAATTGTGGATCGGCTTCAAAAGGTGCGATGATGTGTTTGACTCGGTATTGATCGAGTAACTTGTTTCTGTGATTTAGTAAAGTAAATATAAATAAAATACAGTTTAAATCTTACTTTAATAGTATGATGGATCATGTCTTCTGTCACTTTGAGTGTACGTTCAAGTTGTTTACGTGCCTCAACTAGCTTATTCTCCTTTTTAAGCTGTTCTGCCTTTTCCTTTGCGATTTCCCTCTTTCTATGAATAAACAAAATAAGTAAAGTTTGACAATAAATATATACAAATACACTTTTACTTTTTACGATCTTCACTGATACCACTTTTAATAGGCACAGACTGTCCGTCAAAGACAATGATCGGGATGATTTTATGCTTTAATAATTGGAAGAGACGAAACTTTATATAATTTAAATATCTAAAAAAACCATTGTTAGTATTGCTATGGCAGTAAACACACCGTGCTATACTTTACACAGGTTCCGTGGTTCCCTCTAGCAACTCATCTTTCATGACGCCAACTGCGGCATGTAACCAGCAATGACCATCCACGGCTACTCGCTTTCCAGCGAGATCTTCAAGATTGACGTCTCTTTTGGCACTTTCAAGAAAAGGCAATAAACCTGCGATTCCCATATATATATATTTTTTTTTTATTTATGAAAGAGTAAAGCAACAACAAAATAAATAAAAAAGAGAGAGAGAAAAAGTATTTTTTATGCATGTGACGCCTTCGTATTAAATTTAATAAGATTTTCTTGTCTTGTCAATAAGACACTAATACAAAATGGATGACTTCTCCTTTTTTTTCTTCTTTTCCAATTTAAGGCATTTCTGTATATATAAATGACTTGAACACAAAACAGACCTTGTTAATCTAACTTTTTGTGATAATAATCATAAGAATACCGGTCGTTAGTAGCAATGTATTGAAGAATATGAAATATAACCTAGGTTGTCTTTCATGCTTATATCACAGATACATGAAAAGCTCTTATTACAAGAAAACTGGTCAAATCGAGGAACGTCATTTTTGTATATTCGAAAGGTTAATACAACAAACGCAGTAGTAGTAAAATTGGAAACATAAATGGTAATGGGCGACTAAGAGCTAACTCAATAGTATAATGTAACTACCTGGATATAACATGCTCATGGCAACATAACTAGATACTATCTCATAATATCACTGCAATGATCCAGCTACATTCTTCGCATTTTATTAACAGCTACTAGAAAATACAATATGATAGAAAATGTGCATAACTTCTACTATTGGGGCTATATTCTGGTTTCCTTAAAATCCCAATATATTTTTGATTCATGGATTGGTGTCAATTACCGTGCCATTACCCCCAACTCATCTTTTTATAAATCGAGGGATTATACATTTTCACCTCAGCTAAAATAATTAGTCTTTGTATAAAAGCAACAGTAAAGATCCCATTTTTTAATTTTTGTGCACCTGAGAGATTGAACAATAGAGGAAAATGGATGTCTCTGAAATGATGACATGAGTTAGCGTAGAATTTTTTAGACTTTTTGAGTTGACTAAAACAGTAATATATAGATCATAGTTGACTAAGGTCATTCACAAGCACGTTTTTATTTTTGCAAAAACACAAAAATTACCAAAAAAAATTGTGTCAAAATAAAAACGTGCTTGTGAATAACCTAAAACAGTAGTATAGATCTTAGAACCAAGATACACAAAAAGGGAAGGAAAGCTGTTTTGACAGCGTCCAATAGTAAAAGACAACTGCCTTTAGATGTAGCTAGATACCAAAAGTATCCATTCTGGAACATTTATTATTACAGAGAGTCATTTTTGCCATTAGCATTGTGGATTGGAGTTGACAAAAAGAAAAAAAAACTTTATAAAGCAAATATCTGATATTCAATATAAGCTCCTACTGTTTATGAGAAAATATTTCAAATAAATGAGAAAAACCAGGGGAATAATTGAGAAAAGAGAAATATATCATGTATAAAGAGTATATTTCAGACAGTAAGCAAATAAAGAGATAGGTAGC
>VCJG01003281.1:14960-25553 GCA_024140375.1 Backusella westeae | reverse complement strand
TTGCAATTTCCCGGTATAATTATTTTCCATGTGCTTTGGGGGTGGTTTCTGCACCTTTTTTTTTATCACATCACATTTTGGTAATCAAGCAAAAATAAATAAAAAAAATGGATATCTTTACATGCATGACACTATTCACGACAAATTCAATTAGAGTGACATTACTATAACTTTTTAGCTTATGTTCACGACAGGTTAATTTTGGATGATATTGTTCTTACCTTTTGCAAAGAGCCAGAACGGTGTGAATTTTTATACGGTGGACTCTCTTCTCTCTACTTCCTTTCATAAAGCCATTTTCATTGTTGTCACAAATAAAAGAGCTGCACCATAAAGCATGGTGGTTTGCTATTGATAATAATTAAGAATAAAGGTAAGTATAACCATGAGTGTGTATTACCAAAGATAACTTACCATATTTTGAGATAGTTGATATCATTTTGACGGAAAGTAAAGAGGTACGTTTTTTGTATATCATAGTGTAAGAGAAAGAAAGAAAATGAAAGAGAGGAGAGATAAATAAAAACAATTTTCTCCGTCTTTTATTATTTACCCTACACAATCAAAATGAGCCACATGATCTTTTTTTTGATAAATAACAATCAAACCATCGTTCTCTCCTTACTATTAATGAACAGTTACCTCTTTTGTAAATGGTAACAACATGCTCTATAATAAGGGTGTTCATTTTATAGCAATCAGTGATCCAGTATTATGATCATTTGAAGCTTAAGTATGGGATTGACAGCATCCTAGTTTATCGTTATTATTATTTGAGGTAAAAAAAAGAGCGTATAGTACTGACACAGCGAATGATAAAACCACAATTCTTCTTGAATGAAATAAAAAAATGCATATAAGCAAATTTGGGCTTAGATATTATACATTGACGTCACTCTAATTGAATTTGTCGTGAATAGTGTCATGCATGTAAAGATATCCATTTTTTTTATTTATTTTTGCTTGATTACCAAAATGTGATGTGATAAAAAAAAAAGGTGCAGAAACCACCCCCAAAGCACATGGAAAATAATTATACCGGGAAATTGCAAACCCCACTTCCGCACTTTTTACTAAGCTCTAAGGAAAATTTGAGAAATGCAAATATTAAATTTTTCACGATGACGTCATCAGGTGGCATTCCTCTCAGAGATTACGCGCTCAATATATTTTTTTTCTTTTCTTTTTTTTTCTAATCATTGGTTTAAAGCGACATGAAAGATGCTTGCGACTTGTAGGTTAGGAAACTGACTGAAAGTTCTCGATACCGCCCTTATTCTGAAAGTTTTTTTTTAAGCTTGAAGATTCATGTTAACGGGATGCTTGCAACCTGTAGGTTAGGAAACTGACTGAACGTTCTCGATACCGCCCTTGTTCTTAAAGTTTTTTTTAAGCTTGAGGTTTAGTAGTGGGTTCTTTCATGTTAACGGAATGCTTGCAACTTGTAGGTTAGGAATCTGACTGAACGTTCTCGATACTGTCCATGTTCTAAATGCTTTTTTAAGCTTGAAGCTTGGTAACAGGTTCCTGTTTTGCTTTAAACCCAACCTTTTTCCATTCGGTAAGTTAAGAACGAACATAAGATCAACTTTATTAGTTACAATCGGTTCATTTTATTTATATTTTCGCATCTGTGGGGGAAGTGCTAAATATCATCAGACTTCAGAGTTAGATTGCAAGTGATGCACTCATTTCATTATAATTGAATCTTATAAAAACTATCTTTAGTTTCCGATTTGGATCGAAATGATACTTTCAGCTTGTAGCCTTAGCCCTCGAATATGTATACTGTCTGATGCTTAGATTACGAAGACCTGCTCGACGGTGTCCATTGGTTTTTCATTACGTACTATTACCATCCCTTTATTTTTTTAACATGTACAGATTAGCTGACAGTTGCCTTTCTTTTCTTTGGTCAAATTAAATAAATTCGTTGTATATCAATTAAATCATTCTATTCTACTCAAAGGTTTCAATTTAGAACCTTATTCAGTTTATTCACGAATGACTGATCCAGAACAGGTAATTTGACAAATGCAGAAATGCTTTCTTCAAGAGTAACTGAAGTTAGCGGGGTTCCTGTTGAGTACATACAAGATGTCACCCAACATTCGATTAATGTATCCTCCAAATGATTGAATAAAGAACATTTGAAACTGCTTTGATATTTGCTCTCTCACTTTTCTGGACTAAAATGTCATTGTGATGATTTGGTTGCAAAGTTTGAGGATTTTTCTTTGTCCAATACCCAGGTCCATCGCGACCTGCAATCTATCCATCAGCATTCCTCGCTTCGAATCTGGAAAAAGAAAACCTTGAAGAGCAATACAAGTGGTTTACGGATTGGAAAGTCTCTGATATTGACTTCACTAAAAATTGTGTTTTTATTGGTGAGTCTGGTTTCCATACTAACATGAGGAGAAACTTTGCCTGGGTCCTGTTGGAACGCACAAAGTGGTAGAGACACCAGTAACAAGGGCAATTACCCACACTGTTTTGGGGGCAATTACAGCCAATACAGTCATCCATATATCGCTTAGAAAGCCACCACCTCCAGCATCAAAACCAAAACCAAAACCAAAACCAAAAAAGGCGGAGACAAATAAAAGAAAGAAGAAGGATGTCGAGGCTGGGGCTGTTGAAGAAGATCAAGATGATGAAACCGCTGAGCAATATTGGCCAGATGATGTCAAGCCAGTACCCAAGGGCACCACTTCAGCCCATTATATTAAGTTCATCAATGAAGTGCTTGATTTTATGGATGAAGTTGGAAATATGAAGGGTTTTTATCTTGTGATAGATAATTGCTCCATCCATAAGAATAAACACATGCAGCGCAAAATCATAAATAGAGGTTACAAATATATATATTCTCCAGCGTATAGTCCTGAACTTAATCCAATTGAGAACTTCTGGTCCTCAGTTAAGGGTAAAATGAAAGGAGCATTCTTTGCAGTAGGTGAGACAATGACGTCTAGAATCCGTGCTGCTTGTGAGGATACTCACACAAGCGTTTGCTAATCATTCAAAACGTCAAATTATTAAAGAGTTTTAATAAATAAAGTCTAAAGCCATCATTTAAAAACTGTTCACTTTAAATAATATGAAGTATTACTTCTAACCACTGAGATTGTTTTTTACTGACTTCGGTATATAGTCCACACCGACATTTTAGTCCTTCTTAAACAACGTTTTATTTTCTTGGCAAACGACATTTTATTTCTGGGTTAACGACATTTTAGTTCAAAGTCAATGATATTTTAACTCTGGGTCAGCGACATTTTAGTTCTAAATCAGTGGCATTTTATTTTTTAACCAGCGACATTTCTTTCGCACACAACGACACCCAACCCAAATTTGCCGACAAATTATATCGAAAAAAGTGTATGGAAATCAGAATATCTCTCTTTATTTTTTTTTTCTTTATTGCACTCCTCTGGATTTACCTTGACAAAAGAAAAAAACATGCCTTGATTTGTATATAGATTTTTTTTTTCCAAATATGCAAGTGATAGTGTATTTTATTTTTTAATATGCTTATCACTACCGTTAGAAGATAATCTTTTTTTTTTGCCTTAACCTTAATAAATCTCTTTATTACTAATAAACTTCGCCATATTTGTTTAAGAATGAAGCTTGTGACCATTCCATTTCTGACAAAAAGTGAATACAAGTCAGATGTCTTTCAAACGCAAATTCTATCCCATTTAAGAAAACGTTACACCACTGATCAAGGTAAAGTCCTGAAAATCAGTGTTTTTTTAATAAAGGGAAATCTGAGAACCTGAATCCTTCTCAATTTTTGCTATTTGGAAAGATATTATGACTCAAATATAAACTCTAAAGAAGATACACAGGCTAATTCTAATAGAAGCTCCATGAGACAATGTCTGCTAATAGTGCTGAGGTGAAGATTAGACTTCATTGAAAATATTAAATATCATACGTTTCCTATTTTCCTTCTCTGAATCAAATATAAACTCATCTATGCCGTTTGCTAATCTATTGAATAAAGCGAGACGGAGAATCGAAATTCCTTCTTACAATAAAAGGATGATAATATTAAAACAATAAAAAGATGTAAATCATAAAAAAAGTAATTTTATTTATTAATTTTTCCTAGGATGACAGAGGAATGAGATTTCATATGACAACAATATTATATTTCTTTAGTAGATCGACCATAAGCTATTTAAAAACAACAAAAGTTAGCATGACAATATATTACTTCTTATTCCATATTGATACATACGTCCAACCAGCGGTATCTGGTGTCTTTGAAGCTTTGGTAGCAGTATCCACTTATTGGTCCTATAGTAAACATGAGTTGATCATTAAGAAAAGTCATTCAAAACAAAAATAAATAAATAATAATATATATTACCTTCGCTATAGCATCTTCGCTGCTGTCCAAAGTCATGCTCTTCTTTCTCCTCCTGCAGACCTTCCAAAGTCAGGGCCTAGATGGATATAATTTGACAGTTTTTTTAATATTGCGTTTTTATAGTTGTATTTATAAAATATATTGTACTTACTCTCATCATTCTATTTAATCCGCCCAACTCGACCTCTTCTTCAAACTAATTGCGTGCAATTTGTCAGTTTTTTAAACATGAGTACTAATGTAATTATAATTTATGAAAGAGTAAAGTATTCGCCTCCACAGCTACTGGCACTGGCACTGGCGATTTTCTTGCTTTGGCAAAACAATATTCAAAGTAACAGTTTAGTAAAATAATAAAATAGCACCATGCAATATTTAGTTACCTTCATCCAGAAATTGGACTTTTTTTCAGCAGCGTTTAAATACATTTAAAGGGTATAATTTCCCCTTAGTTTTAGGACATCGTTACATGCACTACATTTTTCACTTCAAATTAAATTAGGGTAACGTCTTTTGGAAAATGAATGATACAATATGAACTTGATAACGTTCTTACCTTTTGTAAAAGTAAAGATTAAAGATAAGATTAAGAAAGGGGCTCCAAGATAAAAGTTTCAAAGCGACATAAGTCCCAATAGAGTGATCTCCCGCTGATTTCCCTTCATGAAATCATTTTCACTGTTATCACAAATAACAGAGCTGAACCATGAAGAGTGAAGGCTTACAATAAAAAATAACAATAATAAAAAGTAAGAATAGCCATCAGTATACACATTACCCAAATGTATCTTACCATATTTTGAGAAAACTGGTACCACTTTGACTTGGAGTAAAGAAGTGCGTTTTTTACAGATCATAGTCAAGTGAGAGAAAGAAAGCGAAAGATAAAAAAAAAAAAAAACAAGTTTTGTTTATCCTGAAGAGTAAAAATGATCCACTTATTCTTTCTTCTGATAAATAAATGAAACAATGAAACTACACTGTATAAAGCAATCAACCCATCGTTTTCGTTATTACTAGATACAATTACTTCTTTTGTATATAACTATCAATCAATGAACTAGTATTATGTCTATTTATAATTCACGTAAGTATGAGATTGGGAACATTCTAATCTATTATATAATTATTATTTATAGTGCAAACAAGTAATGACAAGCACATAGCGAGCGATTAAATCACAATTCTTCTTGATGGAAATGAAAAAAAAAAAAGTTAAAAGTGTATTTAAGAAACTAGGGCTTAGATATTACATTGAAATCACTCTAATTTAACTGTGGTGCATGTAACGATATCCTTTCGTCTCACTCGCTTATTTTTGCATAATTCATATTAATTTGAGACACCACCAATAAGAAAAAAAAAGGTACATCAGCCAATTTGGTTCAAAGAGATTTGTTTCTTAAACAAAGGAGCATTAGATTTTTTTTTATCAATACATGATCTGCATTCCTTTGTCAAACTAATTTTATGCTTGTGTTGGGATGTAATACTATTTTGTTTATCTAAGTTATGGTTACAGCGAAATAGGATTATTGTAATACCAAGAAATTCCCAACAGAATTCTTGCTTTAAGATCCTTTATGATGGACAATGTTGCTTCAAAGGTGTTTTTTTTTTGTCATTCAATATCGTTTATTTTTACAATTATAATGCAGAGTCCAATGGTTCTAAATGATATATTCTTTTGACCCTCTGTAAAAAAAGTTGAAACAAAACATTTTATCACAAGACCCTCAAAAAAACGAACTTTGAAGAACAAGATACTATTTCATCGTGTTCAGGAGTATTTATACCTTGGATCATATCAGAAAACCGTAGTGAAGCTTTAACATTGAATCTATTATCGTAACTGAAAGTTATTTTGGCTATACGTCTATTTATATATAGAAATATGGTATCTTTTTCCCAGCCGATCCTATTTGAAAAAAAACCCCCCCCCAAGCTTTGATATCTTACTAGTAAATAAGATATAACCAGCACCAATTTATCCAATATAAAATCCCTCTTTATTTTTAGAATATTGCACTTTAAAATAAACTGGGAGGAAAACCTGAGGCCCCAAATAGATGAACATCAAAAACTTGAAACTGGTAACAGATCCATAAATGTCCTAATTCATAATAAAAGGTCAAATGGTCCAACAAATAAAATAATAAAGACACTCGGAAAAATACAATATCAAATAATTAAAAGGTTATAATGCTTGTCAGTTTATTACTAAGGAGAAGAAAAACGGTCATTATACATCCAAAATGCGAAAGATGTCTAAAATAGCAATAGTTGTGTAAAAAGTAATAAAGGTAATAATAATTAGATTGTAATATATATGTACAAAGATAAAAAATAAAAAGAGATTAAGTGTATGAGCGACTGTTCTGATAATCGGTAACCAATCTAGTCTTTTCTGTTGGTCTACGGTCTATGTTTATATTCTCTTCATCCTGGTTCTGGCTGGGACCTTGGTCATCTGGCATGATGATTGCAACCTCTTCCTGTATCAAATCATTGACAGGGGCTGAGCGCCATGAAATCTTCAAAACTCCGCCAATGGTAATGGCTACGCCAAGCATGACAAGCGATAATTGCCACCAATGGAGTCGATCCCATTGATCGTAGTAAACCAGGCCATTAAACAGACAAGATACATTGAATGTACAAGACGATAATGGGATCAGGATGACGGTATCGCAAAGGCGTAAACCTTTATTTAAATAATACAGCTAGATGAACGTAATCAATGAGGTCATTTGATACACAGATTTTTTTTTTGCTTTTTAAAAAAGGGAATATTTGTCTAACCTGCAGAATGGCTGTCAGTACCATCATAACCAAAAGGATCCATGTTAAAGCATACTGAAGCTGGTTCTCATCAAAGATGACGGTCAAAATGATCAATTCCAAGCCGCTTTTTGCAAAGAGCATGCTTTGACTGCTAATATTTCCAGCTAGCATACCATAACTATTATGTACAAGTTAATTACTTTAAATAGAATTATACTATTTTTACTTTTTAATAAGAAAAAAGACGTAAGAATTACCTTATGCCAATATAAGTCTTTAGGTCGTCTAAATCTATCCAGCGACTCAGCACCTTCCCGATATGTGGAGGTGGTAATACAGCAGACTCCAATATATTATAAATGTGCTCAAAGTAGTGGGTTGCTATAGCAGTCGTCACAATCATGAATTCTAAAACACTAAAATAAGCGATAAAAGCAGGTTTTTTGTATAATCGTATCAAGTCATCGATGTCATGATCAGGTTCTGGGATGACGCCAAACAATCCAACAAGTAAAGTACCCGCAACAATCAAACATGTCCCTAAAAAATGAAGAAATAAAAATGGCGTCCTCCTGCGTCTGTTTCCCCCTTACCTATCAGAGTCTTTCTATGAAATGGGTCATTTAAAACGATTTTAGCAGCCAATGCATTAAAGACAAGACCCAAAGCTCCGATAGGTGCCAAAATCACAATAGGAAGATAACCAATGGAAAAAATGGAGCCGATAATATTAGCAGTCAAGAAGACAACAAAACTAATAACCCACATGGGACGCTTTAAACTATGTTTCCGAGCCTCGACCGGATAGATCTTGTCGTTGAGCAAGTGCGATTTCCTTTGGAATGCCATTGCAAATGACTGAACAAGATTAGTGAGGACAGACACTCCAATACCAATCCAAAACTCTTTTGAATATCCGTTGGTCCCATAATTTTGTATATTTAATAAATTCATTGGGGAGGAAAGTGCAGATGGCTTTATATTCAAGTAAAATTAGGAATCTTTCAATATACAGTCAAATAGCAAAATAGCTAAACTAATAAGAATTAAAAAAAAAAAGAAAGAAAAGAAAAAGAGAAGGAGAGAGAGAGAGAGAGAGAAAGGAACCAGCTGCACCGAGTTCATGCTTTCATAAATGCAGCTCATTCACGTGACCATATCATAGGTTCATTATTCTGGAGCGAGCGTAGGTGATGGCGGTAAGGGTATTTGAGATGCCTCTTCAAGCAAACAATGATCTACGGGGTCAGATACAACATCGATGGTGACTTTTTTCTTTGGTATCCTGTGTAAATAGCCATAGCCCACATCACAACCTAATGATCCTTCACCTCCCCATTCATGATTGGGCACAAGAATGACCTATATTCACAATTAGAGAGAGAGAGAGAGAGAGAGAGATGTGATCTTGTAAATAGTACTACCTCTCGACAGCTGTCTGACTTGGTATTGTAGATGTAGAGTATCAATGTCTTGTTGAGGAACTCGTCAACTAGACCATAAAAGTCGTCTTCGTTGCGCAAGGTCATGTGTGGACTACCAATGATATAATCTGAAAAGGGGGCCAGGCCTGCCATTTCAGCAGGTGAATTGGAGGCCACCTCCAACACGTGCCATACATTTTCACCCGCATGTTCAAATGAGCAAAACCGAATTGAACAGCCTGGTGACAAATCAGTAAACTCAAATACGATACACACATGTCTTTTTTGTTTTGGCTTACCAATTAAACTTTTTTCTTCAGGATCATCTGCGTTCCAGTCCCTTCTGGGTGTCAGAGTGATTTCTATAAAAATAATATATATAATCGTCATTTTTACTTTACAAAAAAAGTATATTTTGTTTTTAACCTTTCATTGACTGGCTTTTGCTTGAATACAGGCCCATCTTAAGCGGCTTTCCTTCACTGTTCTGTAACGCCGATACCAACAATTGGCTATTTTCATTATTCTATTAAATATGAATGCTGTATGAGCAAACCAGAACTTGAGTCTTTTTTTCTTTTTTACTGAGTTGCTCATTTACAAATGGTTGGTCATTTATGCTAACAATGTAGTCAAAGAATTCTTCAATTCCCGCGTGAAATGCAGGTGAATTCTCTTTTACCTGTGCACAAAGGAAGGGCAGTCAGGCAAAGCAAAGTAATATCACATTAAATAACAATATACTCTACTTTTAATACATGAAAACCATATCGTTCGTTCTCAGCGCTCTGTGAAGCCCCCATGTCGTGTTTATAGTCTTCCTTAAAAAACAAAAGAGTGAGAGTATGAGGGCAATTATGAAGATCCTTAGTTCTTAATAAGGAAGTCCTTCCGGGTACTGACCTCGTCCGGCAGTCCGACACTTTTATCACCGCACAAACCTTGAAAAGTAATTCATCATAACATATTACGGTTCTTTCGCCATGAGCAACCTTCCAGATATCCTCAAGGGATTTGTATTTGAACGCGTGTTATCAAACGACACACGCACAAAGCTCGTGTATGTTCTGGGAAAATACAAAGAGGACGACTGTATTCTATCGTTTGAAAAAGTAGGGTTTGAAGATGCCACAGCAGCGACATTAGCGCAATCAGCAAAAGACTTCGACGATCAAGTCATGAACAATATTTACGGATGGGCGCTTACAAACATATCGCAGGATAAGCTCGACACACGCGTAAAAGTAATCTGCCCAGCCACAGAAACGCATATACTCAAGTACGAGGCACAGGCTCGTATCATGTACGTTGAAACTCCTTCGCTTTATCAGCAGGTAACACTGCCCTATATTAAATCGATCCCAGAAAAGCGAATTCAGTGGGTGAAAAACATTTTGGACGGAAGTGCTGAGGCAGAGCGAGTGATTTACCATGACCGTGACCCTGAAACCGGATTCGTGATATTGCCAGACATGAAATGGGACGGACACATCGAAACACTGTATTGGGTGGCAATAGCAATGCGATCCGATATCCTTTCATTGCGGTCGCTTCATCACTCGGAGCATGTGGAGTTACTCAAGAAAATAAGGGATACAGCTTACAAACTAGTGAAGGAGAGGGCTAACCTGTTACCGGATCAGCTACGCCTTTTTGTGCATTACCAACCTTCGTATTACCACTTTCATGTACATATCACTGCAGTATCGTTTGCCGATGCCCCTGGTGTTGTCTCTGGTCAAGCTCATTTATTGGATTCCGTCATTGATAATCTTGAACTTTATCCTGATTATTACCAAAAGGCCACTCTTCCGTGTGTGCTGGGCGAACGCCATCCTATAATCACCGCATACAAGGACACGTTAACTCAATAAATAAATAAATAAATAAAGTCATTATACTTTTTATTGCAATCAACCATAAGAACGTGGCTGAGCGTGAGTGAAAGATGATAAAAAAAGTAACAAGTTTGATGATGGCAACAACATCAGCACTTTACCT
>VCJG01003279.1:22898-33928 GCA_024140375.1 Backusella westeae | reverse complement strand
TTTTTTTTTTTTTTTTTTTTTTTTTTTTTTTTTGTTATTTCATTTTACAGGAATATTTGATTATTTTGAAGAAAGTACTTTCTATTTTTTGACAATTCATATTTACGGTATGGGAAATGGCATGATAGCAATAGCCCTTCTACTGTTAGACTTTTAAGATGCCGTTAGTACAGTTTGTATCGACAATTTACAATTTAGAAATACAGAACATCAATGGTATTTATATTACCATAATATGAGGTAGTTGTTTTTATATTGAGTAAAAGTAAAGGAGTGCGTTTTTTGCTGATCATAGTAAAGTGAAAGAAAGAGAGAGAAAATACGAGACGAATAATTTTTTCCTTTTTTTATTACGCAGGGTAAATAATAAAAATGAGTCACAATATTTCTCCTGATAAATAGAACAATCAAACCATCGTTCATCGTTCCACTCCTTATTATTAGATACACTTACCTCTTTGTATATAACAATAAAAATTGCTATATAAGTCGTGTGCTCATTCTCTATCAATCAATGATACAATATTATGTTTATATAGAGCTTAAGTATGAAATTGGGAGCATTCCAATCTATTATTGTTGTTTGTAGTGAAAACAAGTACATAGAGAGTGCCAAAAAACCACAATCCCTTCTGGAGGGAAATAAAATTGTATTTAAGAAATTTGGGCTTAGACATTATGTCACACTAATTTCATCTGTTTATGCAACGATATCCATGATAATGAGGACAGAATTACTAATTAAAAACATGGAAATATGGGAAAATGCATGTTGATTGGATGTATCAACTCTTTTCTTTTCCAATGTTGTGACAGTTAGAGTATGAACACCTTGTAGTTTTTCACGAGTAACTGCAGCTTTGATTCTAGAAGAGATATGATAGTATTGGAACTCGGTTTTATCGAGAGATTTGAGTGCAAATCCATAACCCCGGCTTGGATATAGTGGATAAGAAAAGGTAGCTTTCTTCAAATTTGGGCTGTGTAACTCGAGTTGGATGCTCTTTTGTACTCGTGATTTCCAGCTCTACTAGATGTGGAAACGATAATGAGATAACTTGGCAACCCTCTGGGCCAAGGTATCTGCAGCGGAAAACTAAAATTTCAATTCCACTCAAATTCGTGTTGGGTGGATCAGCCTTTAAATGAGGACAATTGATAGAAAAATGCTTGAGTGAAGGAGGACAGCCGTTCAAGTAGTCGGTAAGATAAATTGCTGGTGATCCAAGAGGCCAAGGAAATGACAAGTTTAAAACTCGGAGTGCTTTCAAGTGAATGAGATCGGAAGGCGAATCAATTTCTGCATCATGTAAGTTCAAGTTGACGATATGATTGCATTGATTAGAATCAATAAGATGCTGAAAGAAATTCTCCTAATTGCAGCGATGGGCCTCCGATTCGGCAATTTGACAATCATTCTCATCACAGGCATCGAAGATAATAACATTATTGGGCACAGCTTGGATGTTCAGTTTGGTGCACTGTTATGTATTCCTTCCAAGGCGCATAATCTAGTCATACATCTCTCGAGAGTGAGTGAGCGTAGAGCTGGCAGGTTTTTCAATTGATGAATAACGTGAAGAGATTCCACGACAAAGGGGTCAACAAAATCCAATTTGAGTTCTTTAAGGCCGTCACATGTATTTGCTACTAGCATTTGGGATGCCAGTTCGCAATAAACCGTATCGTTAAGTATCTTGACTTTTGATGTCGAGTGGGAATTTTTTATCTGTCTGCTGTAATGGCTGTGTGCTTCAACTTCACTGCCTTCTCCATGTCACTTCACTATAATTACTCTTGCAAAACATGATACCAACTACGGTAAACAAGTGTGCACTCGATTCTATCAAATAAATCAGTATATATAAAAATATTGCTTAATATTTCAATAGGAAGGTTATTCATTGTCATTATGATTTTTTTTTTCTTGTGAAAGAGGAGTAAAAGAAGCAAATGACTGAAAAGTGATTTATTAGTGGCTTCAGATTGACGTTTTCAACTCCGGTTAGATGTTGTATGATAAATTATATTTGAGCAGAAAAGCACTTTTTGAATTGGCATAATACAGCAATTTTAAGAAGTATCGTTTTTCTTTGGATGTATAAGTTTTCCGAAAAATTAATATAAAAAGGTAAAACGAAGGAAATCTATCTGGAAAAAGACTTATGAGAGACTTGAAAATAAGAACAGGGTACCTGTAATAAAAGGTTTGCTCAAAATGTCATTGTGAGAATCGTAAGGAAATAGCAAGGCAGGATTTCAGTTATGATCTGCAGCAATTGTACATGTCATACTTTTTTCTAGGTGTGCAAAGAAGCTTCTGAGCTATCCTTACTATTTGCAAACTATTTTCTCTTTTTTTTTTTTAATATGAATAGCCTAGTGATGATATAAATCATTCAACTCTCATTCTCTGTCTTTATAATCCTCAATTGATACTTAGTAAATAGAACCAATACGTTATTGCTTTGTGTTTGTGATTTATATTAATTCTGTTCCTGCATCTATTTGATGCATTAGACCATCTCTATGCCGCATTAACTTTGTTATAATCAGATGATATATTAATGTGTATTTTTTCAACGCTTAAATATTTGAAGGTGTATACAAGACATGATATGTATTCAAAACGCTTCACTTATTATTTGAAGCTAATTAACAAATGGTAAAAATCTCCTTTTTATATATGATGTTGTGAATTTAACTATATAAGCTTTTATAATAGTCGCTTTATTTTCTCCATAAAAAGTATAGATGGTAGGAGAACATACATCCCAATCCAGCACGATATTTTGTGAGAGTAACAAAAAGATGGGGTTTGTCTTCTTCCTCTTAAGGAATATAAAATAAAGAAATGAGATCCATTAGCTTCTTTCTCTCATATTCATAAAACAAAATGAAGAGAAATATTACCTGTTTGAGCTCAAAAAAGGCAAATAGTGATGCTAATGATGAAAGTGGCAACAATAAGATAATCTTGCATGCATGTTGATAAAGTGGCACATCAATAACGATACTATATAAATAAATATCACCTAATAAATGTTATGAAAATGGCCTTTATTTTTCTCTCAATTGATAAATACATAAAGTATATTCAATTGCTGATGATGTACTACAACAATTAAAAAACCTTTAGCTGGTCTAAAATGTGTTGAATGAGGCGTCTCCGCTCCACGCAAATGAAGAACAAAAAAAAATATATCAGAATATTGTGCAACGTTGTCTAAGAAGACACCATCTTTGGATTAGAATGATATCATCAACATTCACACACTGTTTTGTATTCAGCTAATGTCTCCATTTTATCAACGATATGTAAACAAGTAGTAAAAGTATCAATTGCATCACAATTCAAAACACATGTGTTCTATTTCTGATTAGAAGCCCCTTCTATTATGTGTCTATTTTTGAAAATGATCAATTGGATATAAATAAGACTTGATCTTTTAATAATCTTGTTCCACCAGCAAAGGTAATGCAAAAAAAAAAGGTCCCTTTTTTTTTATTACATTGACCGAGGAAGGGGTTCCGCGGATATTCTATTTGCTTTGACGTTCGGGAGCGAGGTGACAACAAATCCCTGACAGATTTTATAGAAAAATAGAAAGTTCGTTATTGTTACGATATGAAATAAAATGATTTCGAGGGAACTAAAACATCCATTTGCAATCAACTACTATATGTATTGATACCTATTTTCAATAACAAGATGGATACGATGAATCTGTTTGGATTCAATGGGTTTAGTATATAATCAAAAACACTCAATTCATCATCCGAGGAACAAAATGTGGAATCGGTGTTTTAAACACATTCCAAAGATGGTATACAATTGACCTGATGTGCTATTTTTAACACACTGAAATAAATTATAATTTTGTGCATTTTATTTTCTGCTATTCTTCCTTCTCATATACATTTTTTTGTCTCATTTGTTTATTATTGTTACTATTCTTACTCTTCTTAATATTGTTTGTTTATTTTGTAACATAAAGTTATGTCAACGGCGGTCATAGAAAAAGATAACAAATCAGATCGACCTCGTCAAAAGCGCTTCAAGGTCATGAAGGCATGCTTCACCTGCAGAGTCAAGAAGATAAAGGTATTTGATAATGGCCAGTTTCGATAATAATAATCATAATTAAGTGTATAAACAAGTAATAAATAAGGTTTTCTTCTTTTTCTTTTCTTTTTTTTTTCTGTTTACTTTATTTGCTTATGTTATTTCTCTCTCTCTCTCTCTCTCTCTCTCCTTCTTTCTTTGTTCTTTCCTATATCAATGATAGTGCGATGGTCTACAGCCTTGTATGCAGGTATGTTCTCAGTTATTATTATATAAAAACAAACATAGAAAAATTAATTTTATATTTCTTTCTTTTTTTTTTCTCGCAACTAGTGTAAAGGTAATGATGAAAGAGAATGCTTGTTTTTTTTTTTTACGAAAATGATCCTCATTACAAATTAAGCCCGTCAACGTCCATGTAGCTTTTCAAAAGACGGATCAGCAGATTCCTCAGAAGAGATCGATATAAACAAACACTCTGGCACAAACACACCCACCGATTCACCTTCTCCAACATTTGTGCATAAGGAATCGCCGCTAATAGATGATAAGGAATCGACATTACAGCTATTGACCAAATTAGGTAAAATATGGCCTGGCGAAGGAAAGGAAGGGAAATGGGAATTAGACACGACTCGCCTAATGTCGAGCGAAGAGTCAAGTTGGATTCATCGGCAGACTCGGGTGGATCTGCCTCCACGAACTGTGGTGCAGCATCTGTGTTCGCTTTATTTTAAGCACCTCTATTCGAGTTTTCCCATTATACCAAAACGTGCTTTTCTCAAGCAGCTCGAGACACTCGACACAAGCTCGCAAGCCCTCATGGATCCCATTCTGCTACTCGTGCTCTGTGCCCACGGTGCCCAGTATTCCGAGCAGCACACCCACAAGGCCGACGAGTATTTCTGCCAAGCAAAAGCATCGATTGATGGCCCTCTTGCTCAGCCAAGCCCGAGTACGGTGATTGCACTGTGTCTATTGTCACTGTACGAACCAATAAAGGACGCAGGAGTTCAAAAGCTAAGTTCAATGTATGCAGCGATGGCCTTTCAAATGTGCTTTGATTTGGGATTGATGCGAAGCTACAACGACAAGCGGTCAAGCGAATACAGCCTACAAAAGTCATTTGATGTGATTGAGCAGAGGAAACGGGTATGTTGGTCATGTTACTACCTCGATAAAATGATTCACCTTCAGACGGGACAACCTTGGATGATGCGGAGTAAAGATATAGAGTTGGACATGCCACTCTTGCAGCCGGGCGATGATATCACCGAGCACGAAGTGTTGGAGGGGTTTGTGGCAACAATAAAGCTGCTGCAGATTGCAGAACGAGTGATTCAGCCCGAATCACTCCAGCAAGCGGGTCAGCCTGTCATACGTACACACACACATGACCAAATGTCACTCAACCTCGACAATGAGCTCTTGCATTGGCTGCGGTGTTTGCCTGTCCAGCTCCAATGGACGCCGGCACCAACAACATCCTCGCATCAGCACCTCAACATCAACGCAGAGCCACCACTCAATCCCATGGTTGGGACCATGCATTTAATCTACAACTTTATCGAACTCCATGTGCTAAGGCCTTATACCTGCTCCACCGTCAAGCCCATCCATCAACGCGCTGCTGCCGTCGCAACCAACATTACACAACTCATCATGGTCTTGTCCGATAAGAGGCCGTTATGGATATTTCATTATGGTTTTGCAAGCACTGCGCTGATTGAGGCAACCCGAGTCCAATTGAGTGACTGTGCTTGTGAGAATCTGCAACTAGCAAGGCACTCACGATACATGTTTCAGCAATCCATGCATTCCTTTCGATCCATCTTGACTGCAAAGCCTATTCCTAGCATCGTTCGATTCATCCAGAGCCTGGATCAGGTAATAACACACGCAGAGACCAAGACGACGACAAATGATGTGATGAGCATGATGGAGGAGGACATTATGACACCATTTGTGCTAGGGAGTCTCAATGCCAAACACGGCTATGAGGATGAAAAGCAGCAATGGACCAAGGTCGATCAGTTCTCTAATAATACTAAAAGCAATAATAAAAATGGCCTCTATCAGCAATACCACAGTGCCATCACAGACAATGCACTGTTCCAGCCCTCTTGGCGAATGGTCATGTCGAACGAGCGACACCCGGTTGGAGCAAGGTACGATCACAATGGACTTGAGCTTGATTTCTTATCAGATCAATCACAGCAGAGCTGGCAGCCTTATCTCAAGAAATCAACACCTTCAACTTCCGCCATTCTAAATAGGAATATGGAGGAAGAGGAATTTTATTTCAAAAAAAACAGCCAAACACCATCGCAACTGCTGTTGGATGACCCCAAGATTGCAGATCCCTCTCATATTGCCGCACTTGTTGCCCACATCCAAGATGCCAAAGATCAAGGCACCACCAATGATACCCACGAGACCAATGCAAGCTGGGTAAACGCTGATCCGCCCTCCGAAAAGCAGCAGGATGTGCTGCTACTCTCTCTGTGGCAAGATGACCAGGAAAAGCACAATAGACCGCCACCCCCTTCTTCATATGTACATTATCCCAATGTTGGCCTGGGCATCTATGCCTCTGCCCACCAGCACCACAACGATGTTATACGCCAGCACTTTTCAGTTGCTGAAACTGCACGTGCATCGCCCTCTGTTAGATCTAATGAACCTTAATAATAATAAATAACAAATCTCTTAACAGGGTGGTTTATTTTGAAATAATATTTCCTATTTTCCTGTTCTTTTTCAAACTTTATTGAACAAAATAACACCAAAAATGGCAAATATAACTGAGTTGAAACTACTCACGTGAATTCAGATGATGTAATTTTCGTATTTATTTGCTGCTTCATCAGGCTGAGTTCAACTTTGTGATCTCGCAAAACTCATTTATTTACTTGAAGCGTTTTTATTTATTTGCTTTTTTCTTCTTCTTTTTCTTTCTTGTCTTTTTACACCCATTATCAATACATTTATCATGGCAGACACGCTACTTTCAATCTTCTCTGAAAAGAGAGACCCAATGCAGACAGCAATTGTCGTCCCCAAGTCTGCACCCTTGGCTAGCCGTGTCACTTACAACCAGATGCACGACATTATTCTGGACTTTACCAAGAAATTAGCAGCCCAAGTGCCTGCTCGCTGTTTGGAGCCCGGAAGAGCCATCTCTATCTCCTATCCCAACTCATTCGAGTTTACCGTCTCCTTCTTGGGTGCCACCTATCTCAACATGATGGCCGCTCCTCTTAACCCTGCTTACACTGAGGACGAATTCAATTTCTATCTTGAGGATTCGCAATCCACCCTGTTGATCTTGCCCCAGGGCTCCCTTAACGATAAGTCCAATCCTGCCGTCTTGGCTGCAAACAAGCAAAAGGTCATTGTCGCTGAGATCTTCTGGAATGGTTCCAGCATGGAAGTCAATGCCCGCGTTCCCATCGAACTCTCAGATGAACCTCATCGTTCTGTGGAGAAGCTTGAGCCCAAGCCTGAGGAACCTGCCCTTTTGCTTCATACCAGCGGTACCACCGGCAGACCCAAAGGTAACTATACATTATCTCTTATTTTTTTTATCTATATCACTTTAGTCATCATGTAAAAAAAAGAAACTTTTTTTTTTCTCTGGTTCCAACCCTTAAAAATAACTATATTTATGCAACATATTTTATATTAAATTACGCATTCTTTAGGTGTTCCCTTAACCCATCTTAATTTGGTTACAACAATGAGAAACATCGTCAACACTTACGAATTGAATAGCCGTGACGCAACCATGTTGGTGATGCCCCTCTTCCACGTACACGGACTTCTTTGTGGTTTATTGTCCACCTTGCTCTCAGGTGGTACAGCGGTGATTCCCAACAAGTTTAGTGCCAGTCACTTTTGGCAAGATTTCGCTGATAACAAGTGTAACTGGTACACAGCAGTCCCCACAATCCATCAGATCTTACTTCGCAACCCTCCAAAGTCGGTGCCTCCTATCCGCTTCATCCGTTCCTGCTCTTCCAGTCTCGCCCCTGCCACCTTGCATGCCCTTGAGCAGCACTTTAAGGCACCTGTCTTGGAGGCATACGCCATGACCGAGGCCTCGCATCAAATGACATCCAACCCCCTTCCCCACCGCGGTCCCCACAAGGCCGGTTCCGTCGGAATCGGTCAGGGTGTCGAAATCGTCATCCTCGATAACCAAGGCAACCCTACTGAGTTGGGCGAGGTTTGTATTCGCGGCAAGAATGTGACCAAGGGTTACATGAACAATCCCGAGGCCACTGCAAGTTCATTCACCAAGGACGGATTCTTCCGCACCGGCGATCAGGGTAAAAAAGATAAGGATGGATATCTCATCTTGACAGGACGTATCAAGGAATTGATCAATCGTGGTGGTGAAAAGATTTCTCCGATCGAACTTGACTCTGTCATGCTGAGTCACCCCAAGATTGCAGAAGCCGTTAGTTTTGGTGTCCCCGATGAAATGTATGGCCAGGAAGTACACGCCGCTATTGTACTCAAGGGTGGTGAAGATAAAAATGGTATTGAAAAAGAGCTTGCAGATTATTGCGCAACCAAGGTCGCCAAGTTTAAGGTGCCCAAGCGTATTTATGTGACTGATGTTATGCCAAAAACTGCTACAGGCAAGATTCAACGTCGTAAGGTGTGCGATGTGTTCTTTAAACCTGAAGTCAAGCCTCAGGCTAAACTGTAAGTCTTTTTTTTTTGTAATAAATATATACATGTTAGAGTATGACTTAAAAAAAATATATATGCGCATATCTATCACATATATACACACACATACACACACATATACATACACACACACACACACACACACACAAAACACATAAAAAAATGTTGTGAATGTACGTATTTTGTTGCATATATAATGTGAAATAAATAAATTATTATATTTGGTCTGTGCAGCGTAAACCAGCTTGTTAGCATTATAAAGAATTCCTTGCGTTTTATCCTGCATTCTGCTACGTCTTAGACCACTGACGGCTTTATACAAGACAACCTAATCATGGAAAACCAACCAATCAAGCAACCTGATTCCCTCATTCATTCACCCACACACACACACACACACACACGCCGATACCACCCATTGCATTTTGTTTCAGCCAAGAAAAATAACAAGTTAATAAAAAAATATATATATCAATCAATCATCATGGGTTTTCTTGCATTTCTGATATTCATTGTCTCAGAAAGAAAAGAAAAAAAAAAAGACTCAGAGCACGTTCCTGCTTTGTGTGTGTGTATGTATAAAAAAAAAAAAAACTTGTATTATAATATTATCATTTTTTTAAATAATATAAAAAAAAGAAAAATGGTTTATCTTATTCGACAAGTGCATTTTCAGATTGAGGTAAGTCTTCGTTCTTTTTTGCCAAATTCAATTCAGATAATTCAGTACGAAGCTTTTCCAACTCAATCTCAAGCACACGGATCTTGACATCCTTTTGGGACAACTTCTCCTTCAAGTCGGCGTTCTCCTTGTTTAGGGTATGATAGGCCTCTTGATACTATTTTATGCATTACGTATTTATAAATAAATATATAGAAAATAGAAAAAGGATAAAAATAGCACTTACATTCTTCTCTCCATTAGGTGAAACAGGCTCACTCTTCTTCTTCTCTTCAACGGGCTGGGCAGTGGGTGTAAATTCCTTCTTTGCCTTTGCTGTGAAACCGACCTCAAGATCAATCAACTTGGGGTTGGCATCCTTTCCGTCGAACCATTCATCAGCAGTCAAGGCGGGTTCATCACTCAAGCAAGGGGGGAAGATGTCGGATTGGAAGGCATCAGACTAAATAAATAAAGAATTGTTATTATTATTATTATTATTATGTAATTAAGTGATTTATTATTTAATTTACCTTGCGAGGAACAGTGAATGAAACGGGCTCAATCAAAGTGGTACCAACCTTATAGGCTCTGGCAATCTCACACTCGTTAATATTAAGAGCACGCTTAGGCATAAAGGCCATACCTCTTTGAGGATCAATGGCCTTGAATTCGGAAAGCGAAAATAGCTCATCATTGTCATATTCATAGTAACGAATATTGCCATCACTAAAAGTATATAACCAATTAATTTCTGTTTTTAGCACGAAATAGTTGAATTACCCTTTTCCAGCAAGGTACAGCATTTTAGTGTCCGCATCATAAAATGGCATCAAGACACCAGAAGAGGTATCCAAAAACTCAGACTTGATGGGCTTGGCAAGGTTGGTGGCATCCCAGAGGTTGAGTTGACGATCACTCATACGTGAAAAACCAGTGGTGGCCAAGCGATCAGTCTCACCCATCCAGACAACACGAGAACCCTTGATACCTTGGTGACCAGGACCTTCCTGAACAATCTTGTTGGCACGAACATCAAAAACACGCAACTTTTTGTCACGACAAGTGGTGGCCATCAAGGAACCGTTGTAGTTCCAGGCAATGGACTGGATGATTTCGGTGTGGCCAGTGATTTCCTGACGCTCAACACCCTTCTCAATATCCCACAACTTGATGGTCAAATCAGTACTTGCTGAAGCCAAAACATTCTCGGCAACAGGATGGAAAAGGACGTGACCCACCTTACTAAAAGAAATAAGTCAGTTTCACATAAACCCAATATATAAACAAAAGCGTACCGTCCGTGTCCTGATAACTTTAAAACAGGAGCAACCTCTTCTTGATCTTCGGCGTATTCCTCGGGGATGTTCCAAATCATCACTTTACTATCCTCAGCACCAGAAGCAATCACATAATCATTAAAGGGATTGAAATCCGTATCCAAAACAGGAGCTGTGTGTCCTCGATAAAGAGGATAACTATCAGGCAATTTACCTAAAATGTTTGTGTGTGTTAATGCATAATAAAATCATTTTATATGTAAATATACATTACCCACTTGAGAAAGTGGCAATACAGCAAAGGCACCACCACCAGAGGCAT
>VCJG01003269.1:18348-36324 GCA_024140375.1 Backusella westeae | reverse complement strand
TGTCACTCTAATTTAATTTGTAGTGAAAAGTGTAATACATGTAACGATATCCAAAAAAAAAAAAACTTGTCCTCAATTGTTCTCTCTCTTCTCCTTTTGCTTTAAATATGATTGCTGATAAGCCCGATTATTTCAAAAACAGTCTCTACACTGAAGACTTTGATAAACTTGCTCTACCAGGTAATATGGTTTGTTCTATGAACTTCATATAGATTCTCTAATGCTTTTAAATTTATAGAGTTTTGGATCGAAGTAGCGCCTGCGCATTGGTCCGCGTCAAACTACCTATTTAGACTCATCCAAGCTAAACCTGGCATTGATAAAGTAAACGGTAACAGGAACTTGGCAGAAGACATGAAACTCGTTGAGAAGCATACTATTCCTGGAACCACTGCCGACATGGTTATCAATATGATGACTACAGTATAACCTGGATAATGGAATACTCGCTATTGGAATAAACCTCTTTATTAGAATAATATTTTTCTTGTTTTTGGTGGGTATTCCAAATTTTAGCCAATAACAACGCTCAGAAAAGCTAATATTCCAAATATTGGAATATATTCCACTCTACTCTTTCCACAACTTGCTATTCCAATATCCAGGTTCAACTGTAAAAACAAAAAGGTAGTAAAAGGCAGTCATTTGTTCGTTCAAATTTGGCTTACTCTACTTTGATTTTATAGACTAATAAGGGTAAAGATGCAGTTGAATGCATGTGGGATAAATCAAAAGCAATATCCGCAGCACAAATCAAGTACAGCGTAGAACAGGTAACAGCTCCTGAAATGTAATTTTTACAAAGATACTAAACAATTTACAGATTGAACTTCGCTCAACAATGGCTGCTGAGATCAACCAAACGGAAAAACAACGCATAAACAAGAAAAGACGCATTGATGGTAATCAGTTGGATTCGGCAGATAATAATAGTGGTGTTGAGGTTGAGAGCCCTCAAGGAGATCAAAAAGAACAAAATGATAATATCTGGCTAGAGTGGCAGAGGTTTTTAAATAACCCCTTAAGTCACAACTTATACAAGCCTCTTAGGTAAAATGAAAATGTACCCTTAATGGACTTGTGTGATTAATTCGTTCATTTTAGCCCGGAAGGAAATAATGTGATGTGGTGTGGTCCTTCCGTGAGAAGACGATGCAACTTCCTCAAAGATTTGTATGAACGACTTCTCTTCGAGTTCGAAGAAGTTCCTCTTATTAATATCAAAACCGAACTTCAAGGTCACCTTGATAAAGTTCTTGATACAGTGAGTGACTAAATATCACATTTTTTTACACCCAACCAATTATTGATTCATTACTCATAGTATACAATGGAGCAATATGATGATGGAATCGAAAAGCTAAAGGAAGTTGTGCAGTTACTCAAAAAAAGAGGTCATGTAATGAAACTTTATCCTGGAGAGGAAGAGCTTCAGGCTATGACAACCCAACAGCAACAACAAGGAATCAACGATGCTAGATTCATCTACAAGGCCGATGGGATCATACGATCTGAGCTCGATGATGAAATATTAATCTTGGAGACTTCCTCGGCCTATAAATTGGCTTCTCATGACAAGGTTGGCTTTGATCACTACAAAGCGATGTTCGGTATGTTGGCGGTTATGAAGACAATATCAGAGAAATATGAATATGCACACATTGATCTTTTGAAGAGCTTAAAGTTGCATTTAATCCATGCTCATGGTAAGTTACTATTTACACTTTGGATTTTACTTTTACTGATACTCTCGATGTTTAGGTACTGCTATAAGATGATGGTCAATGTCGATGCCCGAGAAGGACGTGTTTATTATGTACACAGAGCGTTGAGAAGAGATCCCTAGTTCGTTTTCAAAAAAAGATGTCGATCTTTTGTCTTACATTCGATTATATTTCGATCTTTCGGTAAGTACTTTAAAACTAAGGTTGCATCCAAAAAGACTAACTCTACGATAGGTCGCACTCAAGGACACTATTGATTGTTTGAACAAGATCAATTCTAGTCATAGAAACGCCTTGCAAACCAAACGCTATAGTAGCTCAAACTCCCTTCCTTTTTTAAGAAGTGTTGTTAATCCTCTCGTTATAAGATTTACTGAAAATAAGCACTCACAGCTTGTTAGTGGTGATGGACCTGAGAGTGTGCCAAATAGCCAGTAGTGAATCATTAAGATACACTTACCACTTAAAATTATTATTGATAAGACTCTTTCGGGCTCTTTTCATTCATATCATTCCTTCATAATGTACAAATAAATATCATGAGTTTTTAAAATATTTCATGACAAGCTGATTATTTTTATTGACCAACATATTTTGAAACATGCGGAGCGATTGTACTGTTTTTTTTTGAAGAAATTGTGAAAATGGTACGAATTAATGAGAAAAGGGGAAATATTTTGAGAAATTCAGAAATTGATGATGATGGCAGTGGAGGTCAAGAGGAATTTAATCTCGAAGCAGAGTGACTTGGTTTATTCAGAAAGTGAAGAGGAGGTGACCACTAGCACAGACAGTGATGAATACGTGGATCATTAATTCACTATAGAACTCACCTTAAAGAAAATATTGCTTGTACATATTTGCTATTCTCTTACAATACTAGAATCGAATTACAAAAAAATAATCATTTTACTTATAGTAACTTTGACGGTTCAATAAAAATATAAACTTGTTGTATAAAAATAGATGTGATTTTTTATTTTTAATTTTTTGTTTGTGTTATAATACAATTTTAGATTTTCTAATTTAAATAAAGGTCATCTTGTTGGAGATCTTTCCAATGTTTTCAATTTCAACTTCAACTCTGTCGCCATTCTTCATATAAACGGGATTAGCTTGGCCCATAATTACGCCAGCAGGTGTACCAGTCATAATAATAGTACCCTTCTCTAAAGTGCTAGCTTGAGAAATGAAGGAAACAATTTCAGGAACGTGGAACAAAAGATCAGAGGTGTTTGTGGACTGACGGACTTCACCGTTGAGTCTAGTTTCAAGCTTCAAACCGGGACGGTCCCCAAGCAACTACAAAAAAAAATGTAAATATTTCATCCTTCCCAACACTTTATTTTTGTGTGCAAAATCATACCTTTGAAGAGACAATAGCAGGACCGAAAGGAGCGTACTTGTCGAAACCCTTACTGAAACACCACTGAGGAACACCACCAGCAAACTTGGGGTCTCTTTGCCACTTTCTGCAGGAAACATCATTTGCAACAGTATAACCAGCAACATAATCCATAACTTCAGAAATAGGGATATCCTTACCAGTCTTACCGATAACAATAGTCTTATATGCAAAATATATTAGGATTCCCTTCCACAAAAATACTCTAATTTTTATATACATACCAATTCACCTTCATAATCCAAAGAATCTTCAGAGAGCTTGGGGATAGGGATATCTTCAAAAGATTCAGCGTGGCAGTGGTTAGGCTTGATAAAGATGGAAGGATAAGGAGGAGGAGTACGACCACCTTCGGCAACTAGAATAAAAGTAACAAGTTAATATTCATATATATATTAGTCAATTAAATTAAAACTTACTGTGAGCCTTGTAGTTCAAGCCAACGCACTTAATAATAGGGATCTGTTCTTTAGAAAGAGGAGCAAGTAATTGGGCAACCTTGACAACTTGATCGGTAACAACAGCATCCGAGGAGAACACATCACCAATGATAACCTTTGCTTCCAAAGAGCCATTTTCCAAGAGCTTATCAACAGTGACTTCAGCGGCAGTAACAATAGGTTCACCGTTATAGGTTTTACCGTCAGCGGCAACGAAACGAACCAAGCGAGTCCAAACAGGGGCCATTTTAAATAATAAATTTATAAGAAAATAATAATAGTAATAATAAAAAGAAAGAGGAAGCACAAGGTTTTTATTTCTTATATAGTCAAGAAAAACAAAAAATGCATCGAGACTAAATTTATTACGGACAATATCCCGTATGGATGATTAAGCATCAAGACTTTTATGTAGCAGGAAATGATATATTTCACTAGATTTTAGTTGACCAATAGGATATATTTCCAGTTGTCAACTATTAATTAATATTCCACCAAGCCAAAAGAATCTGGGGTAAGTTTTAATCTCAGGTCAAAGAAGATTCAACTCTAATATGCTCTTTTTATTAATAATCTGGGTAAACGATCTTTGTTTTAACCAATAAAAGCGAATTAAAAGTTACGTGGGTAAAAACCTTCTGTGGGAAAGTAAGGGTAAATGCATGAAATGAAGAAGTGGAAAAACTACAAGGGCCTTGTCTCGAGCACATAACGGGAAAACATTCTATTTACCTTTTTTTTGTCTTTCTTTTCCTTCTTTAATCTTTGAAGAAAATATCCCATCATATTTGCCTATTTTCACTTTACTTGATCCTTTCTCTTAAATACAATACTAGTAATAATAACAGCAATATTTAACCATTAAATTGAATTATTTTAAATGGCTGAATCGAGCATCCAAAAAAATACGTCAAATGACCCGAATTCACCAAAAGAAAACTCGACTAGTTGGCCCACTGAAATGCATCCATTATCCCAGAACAATACGCAGAAACCAGCGGCAGCAAATGATACTTCCCAAAAACAAAACACAACACCTGCCCGACCAACCAAGCGTCAAAAAGTCTCACTTGCATGTCAAGAATGTCGAAGTAGAAAAACGAAATGCGATGGCGTTCGCCCTGTTTGTGGATCTTGTGCAAAAAAACCACGATTAGAAGGCAACTGTGTTTATGAACCAGAGAGAGGAAAGAGAGGCGTAAAAAACCAGTAAGTAATACAGCATTAGCAAAAGATCATAACAATCAACCAAAAACTAAAAGCAACGGATAAAAATAGGTATGTACAGTTGCTAGAGAACAAAGTCAGAGAGCTTGAAAATGCCATGCGTCAAGATCAACCCGTAAATCTGGTCCCCCCAACCGAGACAAATTTAAGTATTGTGACCAAAGTAAGTAGCTCCTTGTACTACACAATAGAAATATATCACAAACTTAATCTTTTCAATTTTTCTATATTGTTTTTTTTTAAAAAAAAAAAGTCTTTGAATCTAGTTCCTTCACATACACCTTCACCAGTTTCTTTAGTAAAGCCTAGATTGCCAACCATCGCTAGCGCAGGAGAGACAACAACAAGCCCGCACCATTCTGCATCACCGGCAGCACCTGTAAGTAACGTTCGGACTTTGCCTCAAATTGATCATCAAACTTGGGTGGAAAACTCCAGCGCAGCTAGCCAAAACTCGACCATTGACTCAGAACATCCCACATCGATCTTGACACCTCAACCACAAGATAGAAGTGAAGCACAAGAAGATGAAGAGGAACAAGTGGATGCAATGGGGGCTGGTAATCCCAAAGGGAGTAAAAACTATGCTAGCGACTCTGGCACTCATGGGTATTTTGGTGCCTCTAGTGCCATGAGTTTTATGAGAGAGTTACAAGAAGTCATAAATAAAAGGGCACCGGCACTTTCACCAGAAAACTTTCCTTCCAACAGCCCATTATTCAACAGCTCGATACCAAGTAATCATAATGCTAATCGCAATAGAGGTCGTCTTTCTCTCACAGGTATGTCGTTGGATTGTGGAAGGGGCAACTACCCAGGTATATTGCATGACTTTGTGCTACCACCCCGCAAAGTTGCAGATGGTCTAGTTTGGAGTTACTGGACACTCGTTCATACACTGTACCCTTTCCTTCACAAAGAGTCATTTATGAAAACCTATTCCAAACTATGGGAAGATTCAAATGATGTTGAAAATAACGATGAAGACTCAGCAACTATTCATTCTGGATCAGCACGCGGTAGTATTCAAACAGGAGCCAATGAATATCCGTATAAGGAGAAAGAAGAGCATGAATATGAATCTGAAAACGACCTTTTGTTTCAGTGTATTCTTAATTTGGTGTTTGCTCTAGGATGCCAGCTTTCCCCCGAGATAAGCGAGTCGGAACGTGAATTGGCCTCTGATGTGTTCTTCCAGCGTTCTAAAAAGTTGCTTCATATTGATATTCTTGATGTTGGTAACTTAAAGGTTATTCAGGCCTTACTCTTAATGGGTCAATATTTACAATGTACAAAGATGCCAAAGCGTTGTTGGATAGTCGTTGGACTTGCCACTAGAGTTGCACAAGGCCTGGGGCTTCATTTGGAGACAGGAATCGATCAGCATAATCAAAGTAGAGCTAGTGATAACTGTGGCCAATTAAATAGAGAATTAAGGAGGCGTCTTTGGGGTGGATGTATAGTTTTGGACAGGTACATTTTGAATTATTTTTGTTCATGAATGTAAAACTTAATATAAATTTTAGGGTGATATCAATGTCGTATGGCCGCCCATTTATGATTCCTGTCACTCGTAACCTTATTCTTCCTCAAATTATCGATGATGAACTGTTGACTACTGACCCTTGCTTGTCTGCAGTACAACCCGATGGTAAACCAAGTTATATGGCCTTCTTTGTCAATACCCTCCAGCTCTATGAAATTATGGGCGATATACTCGTTACATTATACTCGATTGAAGCAAAAAGGTCACCAGATGACGGTTTAGGCAGTGGGCAAAATACACCTAATCATTTTCCAAGGGCTGATATCGAAGAAAGAAATCGTACTCGCAACCTTAACTCAGTGCTAAGACTAGAAATGAGTCTCCATTCATGGAAAAAGGCTCTTCCTCAGTTTTTACTACCAGAAACGTATACTGATAAGGATACAGCGAATATTCCACCATATCGAAGAGGATATACTACAGATCATATACTATTTAGGCAGGCAAATGTATTACAAGCAAGGTAAATTTATAAGCTGTAGTACCAATGTGAATGTTTTTTGTCTGACTAGCTTGGAATTTTAGATATCTTCATACTTGTATACTATTATATAGACCTTTCTTTGTTTACTGTTTCGCTATGGAGGAAGCCCAGACTCTTTCAACCGAATTTTCTGGTATGGATCTTCCTAGATCTCTTTTCTTTCAGAGTTCAGAATCGTGTGTTAAAGTAGCCCAACAACTTGTTGATATCATCCATCGTAATATTGGAGGCTTACTACCAGCATGGTGGTATAATATATTTTGTAAGAGTAATATAGTGTATATCAAAGACATTCACTAACCCTCTTTATTATTATTATTATTATTATTATTATTATTATTGTGCTTATAAAAACCAGACCTGTATACCTCAGCTACGGTGCTATTAATGGCACGCCTTCTTCCAAAGATGAAACAAGCTATAGGGGAAAACAAACTTATCGAGTCCTGGAACAAATGCTTGGGTTGTCTTGAGGAATACCAGTCTTATAGCGGATCTGCAAAATGCTGTTATGAATCACTAAAGGAATTGGATCGACTAGCTTTCCAAAACGACAATGGTAAAATATATTTGCCTAAGTGATTATTAATATCTAACCCTAATGTTTCATAGTTAATCATCCAAATTCTGGAATGTCAGGAATCCAAATACTGAATACTCTACCCAACTATACAAACCCTAATCAATTCTCAAATTCACTTTATAGACAAAATGAAAATGGCAATATACCTCATTCTGCCGATACTCCATATTCGAGCTTTCACGAGGCTAATCAAAATCAGTGGGAAGTAGATTTACAAGATATGTCCTGGCTTGGTCGTCTCCCAGTGTATAATGACTTGGAACCTGGTGTTCAATTTAATCAATGGCTGGGAAGATTCTACAGCGATGTAAATATGTTATAACTAATTGAAAAATTGAATTTTTATAAAATGTAATTCCCCTCTCTCTTATTTCCTTAAAAAATCATCACTAATATATATACCTACATAAATAAACATATCACATACAAATGTAATATACAAATAATCTAAATGACAATAAGAATCATGAATATAAGATGTTTAAAAAGTAAATGGCACTATAATAAAAATAATAATGGGAAAAAAAACTAATACTAAACTAAATATATTCTTTATAAATAAATCTACAAAAAAAGCAGGCCTTTTTTTTTACTGCATCACTGAATTATATATATACGTTTGTGTACTGTTTTATCCGGAATACTTCTTTGTTATGTTTATGACACATCTACTTCCCGGGATCTCACTATCTTGTTAGTAGGACTACTGGCGGAAGGAGCCACCCGTAAACCAATCGGAAATAGAGATGGTTTTTTATTCTGACATTAAAATTAAAATAAGTCTATTTCCATGAATAAAAGCAAAATCCCACTCTCACCGTTATTAAGCTATTTTTTTCCCATCTTCTCTTTATTTTTTCTTTATAAATCTATTATTGCGATGTCTGAAGTTACTTACCACGGTTCATGTCTTTGCGAGTCTGTCAAGCTTACACTTCACGGTGCACCAGTAAAGGCAATGGCTTGCCACTGTGTTGACTGTCAAAAATCTGGAGGTGGACCTTTCCAAACCAATGCTCTTTATAATACAAGTTCTGTTGAAATCGACGATCCTCAAGGATATTGTAAGAAATATGTTGTACCTAAAGAAAAGGTCGGTAGTGGTGTTGAGAAGCAAAAATGGTTCTGTGCCAATTGTGGATGTACTTTATTCACCAGACCAATGAAATATAATGGTGAGAAATCTGTTGTTAAGACTGGTATTTTGGACGCCCATGCTGGTTTTCATGGTCAAGGGTAAGTTTTAAAAAGATCTTATATATATATAGTGCTTTGCTAAAAAGAAACTCTGTTATCACTCTTTAAGACTTGATCAACTTAAGCCTGCATCCGAGCTTTATACTAAGGACCGTGCATCTTTTGTTCAGCCTATTGAAGGAGCCAAGCAGTTTGAGGCTGCCGCTCAATAATCTATTCTTTCTGAATGATATTTGTCTATAGTTGTATTGTGTTTATTAATAAAATGGTAAAAAATCATCTAGTAAAATCATAGTTATACAAGTAGTTAAATGGGAAGAGTGTGTTTGTTTTCGTTTATTTTGATAATCGATGGATGTACAAAATTTAGAAGATTGGTACCATGTGGCTTGTTTTCTCTTTTTTGCAGTCTAGTATTTTCTCTATGTTCAATATTAACCTTTTTAACATTATCAATCGTATCTTCACAGCAACCTATTTAAAGTGGTGTAGGTAAGGGACTATGTGTACTCTAATTTTTATAGTATGGCAACAAAAATACTCATGGTAATGGTCAAATTAAATCCAATAAATAGAATCAGTTCGTCGGGATTTTTACCCGCTGCTCCTTTGTCATCATATATATGCCTAGTGCTTGGATAGACATCGTCCAGTGCCTGAGGGCAGTTCCTGAGGGCAGTTCCTGAATAAGAAAAACATTAATAATTGTACAATTATAAGTAATCTGAGAGGAATTTATCAAGCGTGCGGAGTAAGTGCGCTTTTAGTTTGTTAAATATTGTAAATATCGCAAAAGGGTAGTTTTTTGGCATTTGTTCGTAGCATCGCAAGTATGATAGGCCGAACATAGCTTTATAGTGGTCGAAACTGATCTTGCCGCTGACATTTGAACCGAATCTGTTCGATACTTCTAATAATAATATTTCCAAGTTTTGATATTCATTAGCCAAGACTGCTTCTTCCGCCTTATATTTGTATCTTGCATCGTTAAGCCTCTGTTTCTTTAATTGTAATGTCACTGCGTCAAGTTCGATTTTGTCATTTTCGTATACAAATCTTGTAATTATCTTCAGTAATTCATCGACTACATATCCTCCAAAGATTGATTCCGACTTGGAGAGCACTTCTTCACCGCAGTTGACATAAATGTCTTGCTGTCTAAAATCACTATATTAGAATGATTGTATGTATTCAAGACAAAAAAGAAAGTTACATCACTTCGGATGATCTTTTTAATTCTACCAATAACAGAATCAGTGCATAATTCGACTTATCGGAACAGATGATATGATTGGATTAGCATATTATCTTTGATGATAGAAAAAAATAAGACTTTCAACAATCTACAAGAACCAAATATTCTTTTTCTTCTTATGGAATAAGGTTCAGAGAAGCAAAACTAAATCAATTCTTTATGTCTTGAGGTTGAATTTAGAAAGGTCTAGGATTTATTTAACAATTTTTAATGCTTAAAGACAGCAAATGTAGCAAGTATAGGAAATTACATAATCAACATGAATTGTTAATTTTGTATGAAAATTATTATATAGTGATATAATAAAAACAAAAGAAATAAAAATAAGATAAAGCAAATATAACAAATAAAGCATGTCTAAGTATCTTAAGGGGTAAAGCGATATGAAGGATGGGTATGGCCCAGCTCTTCAATTTCTTCTTGTGTAAGGCCATCCAAAACATGGTCTCTCTTTCCTGCATCCCTTTGTTTGTTTTCCCAGCGGAAGAGCATTGAGTTAATAAAAGCAGTAAGCGTAACGACAATACCAGCACATAAGTTAATGGTGTGTCCAACCACGTAGTGTGGCGCTTGTGAAGGAAGATAAGTCCAAGTAGCAAGAATACCACCCATACAACCTAAGCTAATGCTAAAAGCACTGGAGACAGCACGAACCATAGGACCAGCATTATTGTCCACATTCCAAGCAACAAAAACTGGACTACCAGTAAAGCCACCACAAGTAGCGAAGAAAATAGCCATGTACCTGACACCTGTATTTTCCACTGTTCTAAGAATAGCAAAGGCGATAAGAATCAAGGGACCAGCGATACCAAAAAGTATAGGACCTCGAATTTTGAAACGATCAGATACAATAGCTAATGTAATACAAACGATAGTACCACAGGCGTATGGGGGAACAGTCATAAGTTGAGAATAAATAGACTCGAAACCCATCGAATTCAAAAGAGAAGGCTATTAATAATAGATAATTAAAGAATCATATCTAACAAAAGTAAATAAATAAAACTCACCATAAACAAAGCAATAGAATTCATACACAAAAGGGAACAGAAAAGACCAAGAGCATTTAACCAAGTCTTGATGTTAAAAATTGCAAGCTTGAAGTGAAGTTTCTTCAATCTATTCTGGCTATTAGTAAGCGTTTCTAAGCGGATTCGGAGAGCACCAATTCTCTTTTCTTCTTCGGTTAAGAATTTTGCTGTTTCTGGGCTTGCTGGAAGAAACGTATAACAGATGGTTGCCGAAATCATACAGATTATTCCTTCAAAGAAGAAAATATTTCTCCAAGTATGAATGATGCCCCAAGAAGGAATTTTAGAGAAACCAATTGCAAGTAAACCTAGTTTTTCTTAGTTATAAATATTAAAACGTATAATTGAATTTTTATTACCTCCAAAACCTCCAGCCAAACTGGCAAATGAAGCATAAATACCAACTCTTGTTACAAGTTCATGTCTTCTGTAACTATTATATTTAAAAACAAAAGGTTAGACACACTTTGATTTGATATTCCAAGTGAAAACTATAAACTTACAAAGTGGAGAGCATATAAGAAATAGCAGGCATTATACCAGCTTCAGCAGAACCCATAAAAGTACGAACAACAATCATGCCAGGATAAGACTGAGTAGTTGACAGGCACATAGTCATAAGACCAAAACAAAAAGCAATCAAAGAAAGCCAAATTTTAGGACCAAAACGTTTGCAAAGAATATTTGATGGGCTAAATATAAATATATAAATGAATAAGTAAACTGACGATTGCTCATTTATACATAAACAAGTATTTATGGACATACACTTCAAAAATGACATAAGTAATAAAGAAACAAGTAAGACAGATACTAAATCTATTCCCTGTTAAATTTAGATCTTCTGTCATGCCTAGTGATCGTGCATTTCCCATATTTGATCTAATGAAGATATTATTGTGTTATTGATGTTTTATATTTTTTAATTCAAAAAAGTCAAATAAAACCGTATTCGTACCTATCAATAAATGCTAAAAGATAAACGACAGTTACGATGGGTAAAATTCGTATATCATATTTTCTTCTGATTCTAGCCTCGATTTTGGGATCAATTGACTCCAACTCTTTTGATGGGCCGATGCTTGAAGAGTCGCTTGGGGGCTCGCTGGGTGGCTTAGCATCATGTATATGTTCTATTGTTATTTTTTCTGGGTCCATTCTAATTGTTTATATTGATATGAAAATGTGGGGAAAAGATGATGGAAAGAAAAGTTTTTTTAAAATTTCAAATTCATTTTATACTATTTTTCAAACTTTGTACACCACTTGTGCTTTTTAAAGTGATTGGAGTAGGTCGGTGGTAACCAATTGGATTGATATCCGCCAACTCTTACACTTTTAACTTGTATATGGAGTGTTGAAGCAAGATAACTATGTCATTTTAGTGTTCCTATAGACTTTAATAATAGTATGTGTATATGTGTGCTTATCCAGAAATATCTCGAGTCGAATATATTGGCATTTGATAGTATTACATCTATTAAAGAAGTATACTTGTAAGACGTATCTCATAATATGGGTTGAACAAGACATCGCTTAATATTAACTTGAAAACCTTATTCTGGCAGATTAATTTTACAACACATAAATAAATCTACCGCTCCCACATTTAATATCATAAAATCAAGTAAAAACAATTGCAATAAAATAGATTTCCAAATATTTGCCTCAACGATACTCGACATCAGAAACGAATCATAGAAATGAATAGATATTCCTGTAGTTCTTTACATTTTTCGGTCGTTCTTAATATAGTAACGTATACGTACTACATTGGATAAAACTTAATCTCTTTTCCACATGTGGTAATTCCCATCAATTAGAGCCTTTAAAAGGAAGGAGCCCCTGTAAGTTACTGATTTCACCACATCATCTTCCCCGCATTTTAGCACTTTTTTGTTAGAGATTTTCACATACTATCCACGTCCCGATTGGTTCTACGCATTTATTTTAATCATATTCTCCACATTGACTCCAATTTAATCTTTCCCCACACGGAACGTTTTTTTTTTTTTCGTATCCCATTTTGTGGATACAATGTTGTTTTACATAACCACATTAATTTTAGTTATTTATTTAGCTATTTATTTATTTAAAGTTTCCTTTGCGAATTTATGTATTTTCTCAAGTTATTTAATTGGACAAATACTAAAACATTTTAAAAATTATATGCTTTACAAACAAATAGAATAATCATTTATTTCTGAAATATATTTAATTGGCAGATTTATACAAGCCCAAGTTTTCCAATAAAGGTTTATCAGAATAACTAAAGAGATAGGCGGGTTCATTATGTTCATTATGGTGAGTGATGCGGCACCAAGATGGTACAGCAAAGGTATCGCTACGAGACCAGTTCAAGATCTTGACATTTCCTTTAACGTCTTCGACCTTACTATATCCTTGTCCATCATAGACATGGAAAACTCTAGAGATAGTTTCCTGTCTTGTGGGGGATGTGGAATTAGCTCCAATGCGTTCTGCTTCTGCTCCAATGATTTTAGAAAGTGGATATCCATCCTTTTGGAGATAAGTGTATACAGCATATTGGGCAGATTTATCGCCATCTAATGCTTCTTGAACAGGAGCCCAAGGGAACTTCCAATCACATTCCTCGCTAACACTTTTATCAAAAAAAAAAAGTCAAAAACAATCCAAAAATACAGCAAAATAGTACTTACGTGCTAGGATAGCGCTTTTCAGAGTATGCTTCGGCAAAGTTGACAGGAAGATATTGGAAAATAGGAAGATCAAGACCATCAAGCCAAATCATGACATCCTCACCTAAAATAAAATAAAAATAAAAAAAATTAGCTACATTCTGTGATATTATTGCCATTATCCTAAAGTACCTTCGTGGCCGTGATCATGCCAAGTCCAAGGAGGAGTCAAAATAACGTCACCTCTTTCCATATAAATTTTCTTTCCTTCAACAGCTGTGAAACCACGACGACCTTCAATAATGAAACGGAGAGCAAAGGCACGGTGGCGATGAGCGGGAGCAACCTCTCCAGGATTAATCAATTGCAAGCCTGCATATAAAGTATCGGTAGTACATGGTGCCTCTACAAAGAATTCAATAAAGTCAGCTTAAGCATGTTATATCAAAAATAAAAACAAACTTACCTCTTTCAGGATTAATAAGCATGAGAACTCTTCTTTCAGCTTCATCAGCCTGGACCTTTTCGCCTGATTCCAATAATGCAGGCTTCACCTTCTTGTATTCCCATAAATGAGGAACAGCCTTGGGGGAAGGGTGAGGAGGAACCATAGCTTCCATGACAGTCCAAAGAGGTTCAACATTAAGATCAGGATATTTGTTTAAGAATTCTGCAGACATTTTTAACGATAAAATAGTTTTAACTTTGAAAAGAAAAAGAAAAAGAAATAAAATCTAAAATTGTTCGTTTTATATATATATCCAATTTAAAACTGAATACGATTTCGTGGACGGAATTAATTGTGCCATGAAGTTCCTTCTTTAAGATATATTTCCAAAAATGAATCTTTTCTTTTTCCCGAGATAAAAAACCTTTACTAAATATTGATTAAAAGCTCTTCAAATGAGCTAAATTTTTGTAAAGAGATTGCAAATGAACTTATCGGAAAAAAATCCGCAAAAAATTGTAGAAAAAAAATTGGGATGAAAATCATCTTTCGGAACGTTTAGCCAATAGGAACAAGTCCCTCCACACTCGGGAAATTCGCTTTAATCTCTTTACCCCACATTTTCATTTCTCACATAAACCTTGTGCCTATATATGAGCATATTTTTTCTTGTTTGTTTTTCATTTCATTGACTCTTTAACTCTTCTTTCTTATATTTCTTGAAAAATGTCTCAGCAATCTTCTCTTCAACTTACTTTTATTGTTTGTGGTGCTGGTCTTGGTGGTTTAGCTACTGCGATCGCCCTTAGACGTTCTGGACAAAATGTCATTGTTCTTGAAGCTGCTAAACAATTGAATGAAGTTGGTGCCGGTATCCAGGTCCCTCCTAATACTTCCAGACTTATTGATTCTTGGGGTTTATTTGAAAAGTTTAAGCAAAAGGTTGTTTGGCCAGCTAACATCAACATGAGAAGATACTCTACTGGTGAAGTTATTGGTCCTACCCCTTTGAAGCCCAAGATGAGTGAATTATATGGCTATCCGTAAGTATAATTAACATTAAGAAAATATACTTGAAAGCTAAAACAAATTATTTATTTATTTATTTTTAGTTACTGGCTCATTCACCGTGCTGATTATCAAAGATTGTTATATGATGCTGCAGTTGAGCTCGGTGCCACTGTAATTATGGGTGCCAGAGTTGATTTAGTTAACGATAATGATGTTACAATTAAATTGGAAAATGGTCAAGTTTATAAGGGTGACGTTATTATTGGAGCTGATGGTAATTAATTTCTTTTTCGTGGCATATCTATGAGTTAGTCAAATTAATTTACAACTTTAAAATAGGTATCCGCTCTAAGGTTAGACTTGCTGTTATGCCCGATGAGGAAGTTGTTCCCCGTTTGTCTACAAACTGTGCTTATCGTGCAACAGTTCCTTCTGCGTTGATGCGCTCTGACCCCGAAGTCTCTCATCTTATGGATGATCCTAACTCTAACTGCTGGATTGGTTATCGTCGTCATATCATGGCCTACCCCATTAGAAACGGTGAATTGTATAATTTGGTCATGTCTCATCCTGGTCAAGCTGCTGTCGGAAAGTGGAATGAGCCTGGTAACTTAGAAGAGATGAAGCAGCAGTATCACAAGTTCGATCCTATCATTCAAAAGGTTCTTACCAAGGTTGATTCTTGCTTAAAGTGGACCCTTGCCGATCTTCCTGTTCTCAGCAGCTGGGTCAGCCCCAGTGGCAGAATTTGTGTTATTGGTGATGCTGCCCATGCTATGCTTCCCTATCTTGCTCAAGTATGTATTTTTTTTTTTTAAAAAAAAGGGGCACTAAAAGAAGCTAACTAACTTTAATTTAGGGTGCCGCACAAGCTGTTGAAGATGGTGCTACATTGGGTGTATTGTTCTCTAACGTTCAATCCAAGGATGAAATTCCTTTCTTGCTCAACTTGTACGAGAAGATTCGTAGATCTCGTGCTGAAAAGATCCAAAAGGGTGCCTACGAAAATGCTGATATTTGGCACATGCCCGATGGCGACGATCAAATTGCTCGTGATATTGCCATGAGAGCTGAGTCTTCTATCTCTAAGGATGTCTCCTCCAAGATTCCCAAGCACTTGAGCAACCCTAACCAATGGTCTGATGGTGATTTTCAACCCTGGTTGTTCGGTCACAATGCTATTACCCACGCTGAACAAAAACTCGCTGAAGCAAGACAAGCCGCTCAGGATGAAAGCAAGCAAAACAATAGTAACTCTGTAGATCAGACATACCCATTGGCTAAATATTAGATGTAGTCTCAAAGTTTAGAATAATTATTTTTTCTTTTCATTATGTATTTAAATTTAAACTAAATTAAATTAAAAAAATAAAATATTATTTGTGTATAAAAAAATATAACTGTATTAGAATACATCAAGGAAAGGTTTCTCTTTTTTGTCAATAATAAAAAGTACAAACTTATGCAAATACCATTGTGTTACCCACTTAATTCTGAATTTAGCTCAATAAAGTATGAGCGTATGTCCAATTCTTAAACCTTTGCATTAATTGTTCACTATTAGTACTAACATAAACATAAAAGAAAAGAGGTTTCTTTTTCGAACTGTCTAATACAGGTAATGTTAGACTTCCATATCAAAAGCTTATACACTATGTGAAATTAAACCAGCTTTATAAATAGATTCAAATGACAGACAAACAACCGACATAAAATAGAGTGCTACGTACCATCATCAAATTGGACTCCATAAAAAATATATAGTGAATTCAACAATAAACAGCCCATACTTTCTATTTTAATGTTATTTATTTAAAAAAATGATTTTGAATAGTTTAGAAAAAATCGGCGACGTTCGTTGGCATTTCTTCAACATGCGTGCTATAGAATTGCTTTATATCTTCCATATGACGACTATCACTCTCTAATACAAAATTAAGAGCAACACTATTATGATTTTCACCACCTTCATGATCAATTCTGTGTATGTAATTTTTACGCTCAGAAGGTAAATCGTAATTAATAACCAAAGGTACTTGCTGCACACTAATATCGCAAATTGAAACATCAGTGGTGATCAAAAAACGAGGAGAACTCGACAAAAACTTCTCCATAGTACCATCGTGCTGCCTCTGGTCCATATTATTGCTTATAGCAGAAACTGAAAATTCACGGCCATCAAGCTTACCCACCAACCAATCCGCTTTTCTAAATGTATTACAGAACACAACAGCTTGGTACCAGTTACAGTTTTGTAAATGCTCAGAGAGTTTCAAGCTTGGATCCTTCATCAGAGACAGCAACGTAGAATTGTTTGACGCCTTCCAGTGATAATTCACCAGTTTTATCTGAAATGACGATAGGTTCTCGCATATACTTCTTGGTGACTTGTAAAACCTCATCAGACAGGGTTAGGGAATGGGAAACTGATTGAGCGTTCTCATCAGTAAATTGGAAATTTTCAAGCACCTGCTCCTTGAAGCCTGTCATCAAGGTTACATCAGCTTGATGAACAATGACCAATTTCACAGTGTCAGTTTTAAGAGCATTACGACGGACCATGTCATAGATACGACCAGGGGCACCGGAAACAACGTGGACACCTCTTCGAAGCTTTTCCATATCTTCACGAATGTTGGTGCCACCAACAGCGGGAAGTAAGGTAATACCCATAGAATTACTGAGACCATAGACAACCTTGTGGATCTCAAGAGCCGATTCTCGAGTAGGTGAAATAATGATAGCTTGTGTACCTCTCTTGGAGATGTTGATGGACTGAAGGATGGAAGTGCAGAGTGTTATAGTCGTATTTAAATCTGGCTGAGCTTGAACAATAACATCTTTATCCTTTATAATAGGCGCAATGGCACGCTGATGGACCGGAGTTGGACGTTCGAAGCTAGTGATATACATTAGTATTCTAATGCTATGATTTTTCCCTTCTTTTCTTTGTTCCCATTTT